>VXBC01002698.1:43758-90721 GCA_013399945.1 Ploceus nigricollis | reverse complement strand
GCGCCCCCGGGAGCGCTGCCGCCCGCCCGGTATCTGATCCCGGGCAGCCCCGGCCCGGCCGGAGTGGCGGCAGCAGCGCCACGGCGAGTCCTTGCGCGGGCCGCGGGCGGACGGGCAGCGCCGGCGGGGAGCGGGGCCGCGCCGGGTGCAGCCGGACACGTGGGGCCCGTCCCCTCCAGGGCTCCTGCCAACGGGGTTCAGCCGCTGCTGCCCAGGGAGCCTCGGGAGAGAGCGTGGGTTTGGTGGTAGATGATGGGGAACTGAGGGGGGACAACTTCTCCAAACTTTCCCAGTGTTCTGTCCTTCAGCGTTTGGACGTGCGCTCCCCTTCTCCTCATAGTTTCACGGGAGTTAAACTTTGGGCCGCCAGGAAGGTTCAGGTTAAAATGTGGGTGCCACTTGTTAACCAACAGACTTAAGTTTTACTTATTTTCTTCTCATTTGATTTACCTAGTGAATCAAACACATTTCTTTGAAAGAGGAAGTTTACTCTATGTCTATTTCTTCTGTGTGTGTGTGAATTTACGCCTGCAGTTTATATTATGTGAATTTCACGCGCTCAGTGTAAATGATTTGGGATTTTCAGAAATTCCAGGCTGGCTGTCACAAAATGAAGGTTAGGATGTGCTGCGCTGGACTGCGGAATCTTCTCCAAGGGCTGAGCTTCAGTGCCAAGTACTACTCAAAGCATAACCCTTCTCAAACAGTGTGTCCTTACAGTAAAATTGGACCCAAAAAGTGCCCCATCCTGAGCTGTTCAAAAAGTCCATGCGCCCACAGGACTGCACCACCTGGAAGCATTCTGCCATGCAGATTCTTTTCCTGCAAGGTATGCTGTTAAATATAGACTTAATACCAACAACCACCTTGGCACATCTGTTAAGGGATCCAGTCATACTTTTCACATGTTGAAGAAACATATTCTTCCCAGAGAATTTGAAGTGGAGGAATAAAGTCCAGGATATCAGTTACCTTCAAGGATATGTACCATTGTTCAGCTTTCCTATGCTGTTTTGACATAAAGATGCATATTGGTTGATTTTCCCACTATTGTACTTTTGAAAAAATTAGTATCTTCCAGACTTAAGTAAAGTGTCAGGAGAAAACTGCAGGGAGAGATCAGCTAGTGTAGAGGCAAAGTGTCCAAACCGATGATACCTGACTGTGAGCTGGCTCAAAAAACACTTGACTTTTCTGTGTTGACCAGTAAGTCATGGTTTCCATCATATTAAAATATTATATGATGCTCACATGTTCTAAACTATATTTTAAAAGGAATTTGCATTGATTTCTGTAAATAAATATTGTGTAACTGAATGGCAGTATATCATGCACAGTCAGAAAACAGTCTGAAATAATTTTAGGTCTTCTGTCTCAGTGTCTCCAATACAGATTTTGCTAGAGATATTATAAAAGTTTACTGCAGTATGACAGCCTAGAAACTTATTTATACACATAAGTATTGTTTAAAAATATGTTTGTTTTGGTTTATTTGATCCTTAAACATGTTTTCAGATGGGTGCGTGGTTGTCCTAAAATTGTTTCAAATTGACAGTGTTTCTTCAGAGGTGACACAAAGGTTGTATTGTAACTTTTTTATTTGTCACCGTGAAATAAAGCGTTCCTAAGTCTGTGTTTCAAATGTAAGTGGATGTTTCAAGGAGAACATAGGAGGTCTGGAGGGACGAGAATGTGTGTTCAGTTTACTCAGTGGAACTTCACTAACACAGTTGTTACAAATGCTGCTTTGTGACACTGCCCCCAGGATGCAAGCATGGTTTTCACCTGAAAGGAGGCTGTGCCTGTTTGCTTTGGAGCAAATGTTTGCACACCAGTTGTCACTGAGATCCTCTGTTATCCTGAAAATCTTTCAAGATTGCTGGATTTTCCCCAGGCAGGGAGATGTACTATACGTCTTAATACATCCCTACACTGTGACCACCAGCGGTATATAATATTTCCAAATTAATACAATGGGAATTGCTGAAAAGAAAAGGAGGGCAATCATCAAAAGATTCATAAAGCATGGAACTTGTCAAAAGAAGTTGTGGATGCTAAAATTTTACATTGGTATAAGGGGAGACATATATGAGAGATACATGTGTGTGTATATATATATATATATATATGAGAAAGACTTTTTAAATATCCAGAAACCACGTTCTGGTTAGGAAATTCCTGAGCTAAAATTGTTTAAGGCTGGGGAAAATCATCTGTCTTGTCCCATTCTTATGCTTTCCTAAGTATCCATTTATGGCTACTTTGAGGTTTTATTTGGTTGCATCATATTTGGGGCATGGTGTTGTCTTACAACAGTTTTTCCAGTGACTAGGGTGAGGTGGTACACCTTTGGTATCCAGCAGTTTGTTTCTCCTGACCAATCACTCACTCTAGAGCTTAAGAGCCTTCACAATTTCTTTGCCTTGTGCCAGGTGACAGGGAGGATTGGTCTGAACCAGTGACAGACACTCTCAGCTCTCAGCAATGATGTGCTTTATGTTCATAGGGAGTTTGGTAACTGGACCAGATGGTTTCCCTTCAGAGTCTACTTGAAACATTCACATTTTTGTTCTCATGTGTTTCTGAAGACAATCTAGGAACAAACCAACATTCCTTAATGGAAAGTGAGGACAGGATATGAAGCACAGGCTGCCTTTTAAGCTTAGACCGTTCAAATCATACACTGAATGTTATAAAATGCTACTTTGTGTGATCTGTGCAGTATTATGCAGTGTAATATAAGTTGTGAAGCTTACTACTTGATCAAGTGAGATTTCACAGCATGCAAGAGGAAGTAGCATTTTGTTCTAGCAGTTTTAACACACTTTTAACATTTTTTTACAATAGAAGACAGCTTTGTTGGCAGCAAGGTAGCAGTAATCTCACATTTAATGGAAAACCAGATCCTTAAACTTATTCCTGCTAAAATTGTTGTGGAAGCCATATCAGTTCACTGCTTCACTTCATTCTGTACCTTATGAACATTTATATTAACACTTCTGAGAAGGTGGAGCAAGAACCTGAATGAGCTGCTAGGACTCCTAGCTACAGAGACAGAGGTGTGGGTGCTGTTGTCTAGGAAAGGAAATAAGAAATTATACTCTAAAGACAGGACATTATGAAAGAAAGCTCTGAAGAAGGAAAAATAATAGAATTCCATAAGAAGTAAAACTAGTTCTAGAACAGGAACAAACCTATTTACTTATAATCAATTAAGAGCATAGATTAATAGTACCCTAAATTTTGAAGAGAAGACCTCAATAAATGTATCAAGTAAAGCATGTTTGACAGTGCCTCCCAAAAGATCAGGAAGAGTTAAAATAAAACACATACCAACTACTGGTTTTGTTTTTATTGGCGTGTACTTTTGTAATAACACAAAGGTGATTTTGGGCCTGTGGCTCAGGGGATATTGCCTCAATGTGTTCAGATTGGTGTGCAGTGTGCTGGCTTGTAGCCATTGTTGTCTTTCCTTACTTAGCAGGAAGGAAGAAAAGTCCCTTCCAAAAGGAAGGAAAATACATCCATAGTAACTTCAGACCTTTTGCACAAGAACCTTCTGAAATCAGAGCAAAAAAACTGGAGTAACATTTCACCAACATACAAAGCTATGACAGAGAGAATCAAAGAAAAACTGGAAGAATTGCACAGCATGTATACACTCAATTCAAGAAGCCCAAGGGTAAGTGGGAAACAATACAAACATTTCCCATCACTGACTACAAATAAAAGACAGTGAAGCTGTTCCTGGTATAAAATGCCGGTTTACTCATTTTTTACAGTAGAAATGTTGACTATTTTAATAATTGTGCATAGTAACAGTTTGTGTTTAGAACAGTTTATACTTGTTATGACAGTGAATTTACCTTAATTTCTCCATAGACAAAAGCAAGTAAAGATAAAATAATCATCTGACTTTTCGATAAAGATTACAAAACATTGTAAATTGCAAGAGCAGTTGCAGATGATCTGAGCTTTCTGTGAAATTTAGAGCAGGTAGAGAGGTAGCTTAAGTACCCTAACTGAAAAAACTTTTCTGATGTGTGCAGTTCCTTCTTCACTATGGAATATATGTGCTGTCATTTGTTACAATTTGTTACAATTTGTTACACTTCTGCTGTACAGAAAAATTACTGTATATAGGGATTCAAAGGAAATAGTATGCTGGACTTGAACTATTTTTGTTTGTATTGAACAGATGAGGTTTGGAGAGAATGTGTACTTTGAAGAGAATGGCTGCATATTTCTTGCAAAAGCAGGTGATGGTAAGGGATTTCTCTTCCTAATATGGTAGGATTCTTAAAAAAGGTATACATGTATCACTTAGTGTTCTTTTCTTGCATTAATGCTTAACTTGTGTGTTTCTTAACTAAAAATACTTTTATACAATTCTGTACTAGAGTAATAATTCTAGAATCCTGAATCTGAAAAGGTGAGGTAAAGAGAGTTAGAGAATAGTATATATTGATACTAAGGCAAGTTGCTGGAGAGGAAAGAGAGAAGACACTTCTTTGCAGAGCCCTAACTTAACATTTTGAAGAAAGGAAAAGAACATCCATGCTTTTTTATTTCTGAGGGGAGGTGAAAGAATTTCTAATTTTGTTTATTAAAAACAACTGCGCTTTAGCTATCTGAGCTTTAAAATTCAGTATGTTTAGTAGAAGCCAAGATCTACACTTCTGAAATATTTTTAGTGATAACTACAGGATGTTTTTCCTTGAAACTGTAATTTTTTTGTTTATTTTTACAAAGTGCATTTGCAAATATCTTGCAAGACAGGTATTTGTTGTTGATAAATTCCAGAAGAATGTTTGTCAATATTGGAGACAGATTTGTTAAATACAGACATTAAGAATCACCATTCATTTTGACAGTATCTTAATTACAGGATTTTTTTGCTGTCTCTTTTTCCTATGTAATAGGTGAAGGAAATGCTGAGATTTTATTCAGTGTTGAAGATCTTGGCTTTTCTGATGCCTTTATTCAACGGATCAGAATTTCACCAGGTCAGAGATACATGGCCATCAGCTTAAAAAGTGAAAATTCTGAAGAGGCAACCTGCATTATTGTGAAACTTGGTAATCTTCCTGTTGTGGAAAAAGTAATTCCAAGTGTATTTAGCTTTGGTAAGTCGTTTATAAATATCCTGTGGATCACACAAGCTTTCAACACAACATTTTTTTTTTTAGTTTAAAGACAATAATTTATTTTTTTAATTAAGGCACATTTAATCCTTATATATGTTGAATTTTTTCTTATGGTTTCTTTAATGCTGCACGATTACAGGCTGTCTGATATAGATGAAAGGGACTGCTTCCTGGATACAAGTTTTCCTTCACTGTAAAAGCATTTATGCACATTACAACAGTCATCATTTTTTCCATTGAATCCAATATGCTATATTCAAAATATAGTGATGTGACTGTTTGTCATATAAAGATCTTTTTGAAGGATGTTCTAAACCCTTGCAGCTACAACTGAAGTCACTGGTAGCTGTAGACAGCTTTGCTTGAAAAGTGTGGAAGTACTACCTACTAGTGAGTATTGGCTGGAATTTCAACTGGAATCCAGGATGTGGGTCACATTTCAGAGCCCAGTGAAGTCAGCCAGGCCTTGAATCAATTCTTTCAGATTTCAGAATAGATTACAGAGCTTTACATTACTGTTAAAAGAAGCAGAGGTAAATGGGAGTGAATGGGAAAACATTCTTTTTTTATAGTCTGTTAAAGTATATAGCAAAAAGAGTATAATAGTATGTATACAGTGTTCCACATTTTGTACTTGGGATTGTATTGCTAGATGTCATCAAGTATATCTAGTGCAGTAAGCAATTTGCCTGGGCAGAGCAAAAAAAAACCAACTCTATGTAAAACTTCCTTGTTAAAAAAATGAGGAGTAGCAAAAATTTAATGTTGTGTTTCCCCACTGAAGATTATAATACCTGTTGAAAAATAAACATGCAGATTTGCCAGTGACATTTTACAACACACTTGATTTGAACATCTATCTAGGTTGATCCAGAAGAATCAGTACAGTTAAGAGACCAACATGCTGTTGCCTAAATAGGTGTGATAGATAATAAGAGTACAAAAGATGACTATCAGAATGGTAAATTCTGTAAAGGTAAAGGTAAGGTAAGGTGTGTAAAAGTAACTTGTAAAGGTAAGTCAGGTGTTAGTGAGGTACAGAGGTAGTGTAATGAAGCACAGAGGTGCCTCAATCATGAACAAAACAATTAGGTCTTAAAACCACTTGCAAATTTTATGGGCTTGTATCGAGTGATATAAAATAGCAGAAAGACAGACAAAAGTTCCTGAAAATTTACACCTTGATTTTTCCATAGGTTAGGCTATAAAAAAATTTGGATTTGCCCTCTAAAGGCTTGTCTTCATAGTGAATCCTCAGCCACCTGTGCACTTTGGAGCCACACTGCTGTTCAGAAATGAAGTGTTTGTGTTATTTTGGTGTTATGAATTCCTCAGGGTTTGTACTGGAAATCAGTATTTATGCATAAGACACATACAGCAGCTTTTAAAAGCACATGTGTTAAACATCATTCTGTTGGCTGTAGGAGCAGCAAAGATGGCAGGAATGTGGCTGGATCAGTCAGAATAACTTCAGAATAACAAGGTTCCTGTATTTATACCTTTCTATGTTGGTGAACACATAACACAAGCATAGAAAACTGGAGAATTTTTATCTCAGCAGTACCCATGGGGCACATGCATCATCTCTTTTCTCTAAATGGCTTGTGTGTAGTCACATGCAGCAGTGCAGAGCTTATGATGATCTTGCTGACTCCGTGTAAACCTCTTTTTCTCTGCTGTTTTAAACAGCTGTAACTCCTATTTTCCTGTTACCTCCAGAACCTACACAGGGTCAACAGCTTCCTATTACTGGGCCCTGCAACATTGACCTCTGCTTTTTTTTCTGCTTTTTTTTGCTTTTTTTCAATGCATTTTGAGATTCTTGTTCTGTGGTACTCAGAGAAAACATGGAAAAACCTTTTTGGCTCTTACCTCAGTCCCCAGAGGATGCAGAAGTGCTGTCCTCAGTTCCACGCCACCTGCAACCCACCTTTTTCAGCACTGGGTCCAGTGTCCATGGAAGTCCCATCTTCTCTCAGCAATATCAGTAATATCATCTTCTCTCTGAATCTGATACGCATTTGTCTTTTTTTCCAGAATGGGCTGCAAACGATGTTCTGTATTACACAACTCAGAAGAACCTTAAATGCCAGAATGTATTCATGACCACTTTCACTTACCAGAAACATACTAAGTTAGTTTATACAGAACAAGATGCAAGGTAATACCTACCTAAAATATAACAAGTCCTTTACATATTGTAGAGTATTTTATATGTAAAATATAACTGGTTTGGAAAACAAAGTGTTCCATATCATATTTCAAATAGTAAAATGCATTTTTGTGTTTTGCTGTCAGTAGTGCCTTATGCAGCCTGAGATGTGCTCTGTTCTCCTTTTGATATGTGATCAACAGAGATTTAACTTTCCTCTCTTACCTCATGAGTTCAGCTGAGTTTATAAATGTCAAGGTCACTCTCAGGTCAAGGTGTCCTTTAATGAATGTGTGACAGTTTCATACAGGGTAAATCAGACCGTGGATTTCATTTTGTTTTCTCTGCTATTGATGTCTGATACATCTTTAAAAAAAATACATAAGTTCAGGCTAATCCTTGCTCTGGGTAATGGATGAGCAAAATCATTACAACATTCCAAGAGACAGAACTATTGTTGACTGAATACCCTCTCAATAACCTTTCTTTAAGCAGTGGTTTAGGAAGACAAGAAGGCTCTTTGCTAAATTGAGCGCAGAACTAGCTTTTCAGCCTTGTAGCACATGGTGTATTTATACAGCATTGCATAAATATTTGTGATTATTCTTAATTCAAGTTACATATTCAGTAAAGAAATGCCAATTATACTTTCATCAGGGAAAAAAAAAAGAAAACAAACAAAAAAATTTGCAATTGAGATGGAAAAATAAGATCTTTTATTTCCAGTTGCATTTGATGCATCGTTTTGGAAAATCAAATTGCACTGACCTGGCACTTCCCCACAGGGAAACTGTTGGCATAATTCTGAAGGTCACAGTCATTACAGTAGATCTACTAGAAACTTACTCTAAAGGTTCATGTGCTATTGCAGCTCATAGCTGAACTCCTTCATCAGAGATGGCAAGACATTCTTTTGTATTGCCATTGAGCAGTTCTGTTCTGCATCTCACCAGCTCTTCTAGTTGCAATCAAATATTTTTTTAGAAGCTGAAAATTTCTTGACTTTTTTTTTTTTAAAAAAGCTACAAACATAAAAAAAATTGTAATATCAAGGTCATAATCCTTGGGGAGAAGTGTAATATGCATTTCAGTAAAACCCTCTTGGAGGCAGGATCAGCAGAGCTGAACTCCTGGAATCTCTACTGAATGCAGTGCCACATTCTTGCCAAATTCATGGGTATTAGACAGGCAGGAGGCTGATTTTTCTTGCAGACTTTAGCTCCCCCTCTGCCTGTCCTAAAGATGTCAAGAGGGTGCCATTAGAAAAAACAATAGTACCAAAAAAATTTGAGATCCTCCACCTGCAAATAAAGGCACTGAAAATACTATCTAAAGCATCCTTTCCTTCACCAGTCAAATACTCTGAATCCTAGAGAGATCATCATTGCAGTCATGTATCTGATCTGTGTGATGCAGATTATGGTACTCAACCTTACATTTTCTTGATGGAATCTGGATCTTTGTGTTGGACAGTTTTGCTTTTAGAGACATCCAATGTTAAGCGTTCAAAATGGCAAAGAGACTGTTCTGATCCATGATGTGACATTCCATTTAATTCACATGACTCACAGAAATTTGAATCTGAATTTCGGCCTGAATTTCTCTACTCTTAGCATCCAGCCAGTGGTTATCATTCTGCTTTCTGTTTCTAGATTTTAGAGGGATTTAAATCCAGTAGGTAGTTCCTAGTTTCTTAGTTCCAAAACCAGTGCCTAGTTTCCAGTTTTATCACTCCAACAGTGTCCATCTTGCCTCCTATAGGCCTCTGTGCTTTTTTTCTTTTTAAATAGTACTTTTTGTCTTATTTGCTTCAGATAGTAAGGTCAGTAGCACATAGACATTTTATCAATTTATTTTTTTAATAGCTCTTACTTTTGTTATTGCTGTTCCCACATAATATCACTTATTATTTTAACTATCCATTACTACTTTTTTTTTTAATAGGGTCACAATAAAAAGTTCTACATTTTGCCTGAATTTTAAAGCCTGTATGCATCAACAAGCTTCCAGTCTAGCTCAATGATACAAAAACCTGGATTTAGTTGGGCAACAACTAAATTGCTTTCCTTGCAGATTTCAGGTTTCACACATAAGATTGAAAGGTTTTAAATCCCAGGGTAAATGCAGCAGAAGTGGGTCTGGGAGCCAAGTAGCCTGAAATTTCTCCAGTCTGCTTACAGAAATGTTGTTTTTTACCTTGCAGATGGAAGCCCATGATTCTGAAACAACTGAAGTATTTTAAAATACTGATAAGATTTAAGCTTTTTCTTTTCTTTTTTTTTTTAATGATTCCCTACAGATTCTTTGTAGACCTTTATTGCACAAAAGACAGGCATTTTCTCACTATCAACAGCAACAGCAAGACAACCTCAGAAGTTTGGCTGGTTGACTGCAGACGTCCCTTTGAGTCACCTGCTCTTGTACAAGCACGAACCACGGGGGTCATTTACCACATCGAGCACAGAAAGGACCAGTTGTACATTCTTACTACATATGGAGAACCTGCAGAATATAAGGCAATTTTGACTGATAATTACATTCATAGGATTAATTTAGATGCCTATTGCAGGTCATATAGAAATAGTAAGGTTGGCTTTTAATTCTGTTCATCACAGCTTACTGAAATAAATTGAGAGAGAGCTGCATGGATTAAAAAGACTGACAGTGCTGATGGAGTCTCACCTGTAGGAGGCCAGTTTGATCCTAACTCCTTTGACAGCATCAAGAAATTACTATGCTTCAACAGTCATTTCCCCTATATCAAACCTTAAGTTGGTGATCTCAGTTTGTGTAATCAAACCCACCTACAATTGTGTGGCCATACTGAAAGCACTTACTGTATTACAGTCTTCTGTAATCTTTGAGACTTGGTCTTCAAATGTTACTGCATTGTTTTTCCATTTTGCCTAAGTAAAGGGAGTCTAAAAATCTCCAGTTTTAGACAGGCAAGCACCCCAAATACAAATAAGTAATTTTTTGCAAGAAAAATGTATGAGATCACCTATAAGTCTGTACCTCTCATCTGTAACTCTTACTACATTTTAGTAATACAAGATTGTTTTTTTTTTTTTGTAGTTGATGAAGGCGCCAGTAGCTTCCAGTGGCAAGGAGAACTGGCAGTTAGTTTATGCACTGGAAAACAAAACCAAACTAGTTGACTTTGAGATGTTCAGTGATGACTGTATTATGTTCCTGAAGAATGCTGGTCATCTTTACTTAAATGTGATTTCTTTTGTTTCATACTCTGTTCAGTCGATAAAGGTACGTTTTAGCTTGATTTAAGCAGCATAATATTTTTCTAGCTTCTTTTTGGTTTTTTTTTTTTTTCCCTTGGCATAGCATAATGAAAGCAAAGATAAATTCCAAAAGTAAAAGCAGTTTGAAAACTATTAATACTGGCAATTTCATCATTATGACTAATTGTGTTATCTGTGGCTTTTCTTCAGATTTGATGTGGTGGCTTATTGCAGCATTTAGAAAGTTAAAGAGCAGCTATCCTGTGAGCCAGTTCTTTCTTCAACGGATTACAGTCAAGCTCTTCACAATACAGCTGATTTCTAATGTAAAACAGAACTTAGTTCCCTAAATGCTCTACTTAGTTTTACTGAGCCTTTTTTTGCCTACACTCATTGGTGTAAGCAAGGTCCCTCCCACAGGAAAAAGAATTCATGTTCAGAAAACAAGTATGGACACTGTCCCATAAGAAATGGGAAGAGTTGATATTGCAGTACAATTGGTGCAAAGGATTTGCTTCCGTTCTCTAGTTGTTAAAATACTTGTGGATTAAAAACAAAGTGACTTAAATCAAATCCAATTTCTGAAGACCATTCAGGTGAAATATTTAATTGATTTGTTTTCCTGAAAAATACAGTCTGAACAACTCACAAGTTTATTACAACAAGCTGCCAATGCTGCACTCTATAAAACTGCTACAGAAAAAGGTTTTTGACAAAGTACACTGTATGGTCTCCAAAATCTTCAATTTTTTAAAATGGCCATAGTTTATTTATTCAGAAAGGGCCTGCAGTTACTCAGGAGAACTTGGACTTCTGCTGCCTTTTCAGAAGCCTCTAGCAGCCTAACCCAAGTAAGTAATGGTCTGGCAGAGGGTTTGGCTATGTCCCTGCTGCTCTCAAAGAATGAATCTTGATTTCTTTCATTCTTAGCAGAGTTAAAAACCTTAAATATAATAACAGTAAGTATCTGAGGGTGAATGTGCCAGGAAAAGGTTTTGTTCTTCACAATGGCTGGCACTAGGAACAAAGTTAAGAGGCAGGGGTTTTTAGTGGCTTAGCATTACTGAGCTAACTCACAGTAAAAGCATAATAGCTGACATGGACTTGGCTGTATAACGTGTTGAAGTAGAACTGGAAATGCAAGGAAAAATAGGATCTAAAAAATAAAACTAATGCAGAATAATTTCAAATGTTTTCTTTTCAAAAGTCTGCACTAATACCCATTTTAAACTGAATTTATTTTTTGTTTTTATTTCATTGTCCAACTTTATCAAATGGCCTCAGGGGAAAAGTTCACCAGTCTTTCATTTCTTTACTGTTTTGTTACTGGATTTACATGAAATACAGATTGTGCTACATACAAACCAAGATAATTAGTTAATATCCAAAGTCTTTTACTCTGAAGGACATATTAAGCAAAACTTACAGAAGCAGTGTAAGGGTCTCACTTGAAATACCATGTTTTCTCAGCTACCTACGTGGGCCTGTGAATTTGAATTGGAATCTCATCCTGAACATACCACCAGCACCTGCTATTTTCAGCTCTCCTCCCCAGTACACCCCCCTAAGCGTTTTGCATATTCATTTAAAGAAAATAATCTCATTGAACAAGCTGTGCAAGAGGTACCAATTATTACGAATTGTCACACTACACGTTTACTAGCTAAAAGCAAGGTAAGATTTTTCAGTCTTTTTCCCATTCCTTTTATTCTTTCCTTCCTCCCCACCCATTTAAAGAAAGTGCATTTGGCAGGGAACAGAGATTAAAAAATGTAAAGAGCAGTTGGTGCTATAGTTATTAAACAGTGGGTGTTTTCTTCAGTGCTATAGAGAAGAACAAGAAAGAGTCGTGATTTTTTTTTCCCATTAACCTGGGTATTCCACAGGAGATAACAGAACATGATGAGTCAAGAAGCTTAGTATAAGTGAGAATTGCTAGTTGATGTAATGGTATTGTACTCCACATGATAAATGAAAAAGGTGCCAGCTGTTGAAAAGAACACCCCACAACCAGCTGCACAGTGCAGATCAAGAAAGGAAAGTTTTAACAGCCTGAGTTTAAAAATTTGGAGATGTTAATAAAGAGTTTGTACTGTGGTAAGTGGTAAACTCTATTGTTAATAATATATATTCTTGGTGTTAAAGGGGGAAAGAAGACTTGGGTGCTTTGGTAGTTTAAAAACTCCTCAGGTGTTGCACTTAAATGAATTTATACTCTGCATCCGTAAGCCCACACAGCAGAGGTTCACTCTCAGGCTTTATTTTTCAAGAGTGCTTTGTACACTCTAAGTGAAAAAAATTACTGTAATCAAAAAAACACATTTTAAAATAAATAATTGAAGTTTTCATTGCCATGTGTCATTGAGATTTCTGCAATGTCCCTTATTGTAAAACTACTCCTTCTTTTCCAGGATGAAACTTTGGTGCCAATTACAGTTTTTCATAATAAGAATTCTAAAGAACTACACAGGAGACCACTTCTAGTTCATGTATATGGAGCTTATGGCATAGATTTGAACATGAGCTTTAAAGAAGAGAAGTTGATGTTAATTGAAGAGGGTTGGATATTAGCATATTGCCATGTTAGGTAAGTCAAATATAAAATGGAAATAATATTTTATTTTGCAGGATACACAGATACTTGTTCATGTAAAACTAAAGATGCACCAAAATATTTTTTTTGTGTACCTATACCTAATTATTCATCTCTTCTTAGATATTTTTATTTAAGTAGTTTTTAAATTTACCTCAGGGAAAAAAGCCACAAGAGCACACCTCATTTTAGGTTTCTTAAATCTACATGGTGGCTGTATGTAACTTTTAATCTTTTCAAGTTTCATTACTTTTTGTCTGATTTTTGCTCAAGAAAAAATTTGGTTAGATGCTGAAATTGCCATGGCATGTTATCTCCCTCTCCTTCTGCGAGCATTGTGTGCTAATGCTCAGTCTGTATCTTCTGAAAGCCATTTACATTCTACAGCAACAACTAAGCATTTAACTTGCAACCCTTGTTCTTTTATTGGCTAAATCATCTGTCTCCAGTTTAGCTACAAATCTACCAGTTTTATAAAACTGCAATGTACAACAGGCTTCAAATTTTTCTCAGTATCTAAGGAAGACAACAAAAGAATCACTTTAGGGAGGGGAGGGAAGAGGAGGAATGAGTAATTGTTGGAAATACCAGTCCCAAAACAAATTCAGCAAATATATTTAGTCTGCTGTACTCAGTGGCAAGCATTGTGCTGTTCTTCCTCACACCCCACTAAGAATCTTAAGATGCAGGTCAGTCCTACATGAAGATGGATTTGTCATCCAAAGATGGCAGGCTAATCAAATAACCTATTTTAAACTTGAAACCAGAAGAGGAAGCTTCAGGAGGCTTAAAACCAAACCTGTGGTTGCATAGAAAGAAGTATAAATTATTTTTGTAATTCTGTACTACAAAATGTAACATTTCAAGTAGCATTTGAAATTCACAAACTGGGGGGGAAAAAACCCAAACCCAACTTTCTAACAGTCTCAGAATTTAAGCTAAGCAGAAAACAAATCCTGAGAGTCTGGTGTGGAGCTCAGAAATACTATTCTACTGTTTTTAATAAGTAATAGTGTTATTAATGGAAGTATTGGAAATGTTTTCAATATTTTCATAGTTTCCTGTATAAAAAGATAATATTATCTGATTTTGTATTGCCTACAATGAAAGTGTCATTTCCTAAAGAGTTGCTTTTCCAGTGGATTCCAGGACACCAGCACATGTGCCCTTCTACAGTTAGTATTTTCATCAGTCATCATGAATGGATTTATTTTGCCTTCATGCTGTTTCTTTTAGCCATAAAGAATGGTAAAAGCAAAAGTAGAGAAGAGTTAATTGGGAAAGCAAACTATGATGTGCCACTCTGTAGCTGCTGCTGTTCTTCCGTTATCTGAAGCTATGCCATGTAATGTTTTCTGAAGAGAATCCAACTTGAATTGCATTAAATTTCAGGGGTGGAGGAGAGCAGGGCCTTAGCTGGCACAGAGATGGATGTCAGCAGAATAAACTCAAAGGTCTCCATGACCTCAGGGCTTGCATCACTCTGCTGCACCAACTGGGATTTTCTCAGCCCAAACACACAGCACTGGCAGCTGCCAGTGCTGGGGGAGTTCTCGCAGGAGCCCTGTGCAACACTGATCCAGCACTGATCAGAGCCATGGTTTTACAGGTGAGCTGCTGCAGACCTTGTACAGATTATAACATTAAACTGTATTATCTATGTTATTGTACCACTTTCAGAATTGGAAACATTCCAGTTCAAAGCTCACTCTCCTCATTTGTTTGAGAACACCTTGACTCAGATATTCAAGGTCCTCTGTCCTATTTGCCAACTTTTTTTTTTTTTTATGACTTCTAAGGCTCCTTTCATAGATGTTCTAAATACAATGATGAAAACTCATCTCCCACTGACAATTGAGGAACAAGAAGAATGGGGAAATCCATTAGAAGATGAAAAATGTCTGAAGTATATCAAAAGCTATTGCCCATACCAGAATATTAAGCCACAGGTAAAACTATGCTTTCTGTGCAGAATACTTCAGGCATAAAGTGTAGTGGTTTATAAGAAAACCAGAAGTAGATCACTGAAATTTTTTAAACTTCCAATATAAATTATTTCAGTAATAATCTTAGCAATAGTTGGAGTCACAAATGACTACTGAAATCAACCCAATGCCTTCTTCTAAATTATATGAATTTCTAAACTTGCTTTTGTTTTAGGACTTTCAGGAAGTAATAGATTATTGTATAGCAAATCTCAACATGAAAAATGCCGTCTTTTGTGGGGGAGTTTTGACATTCTGTGTTTTGCTGGCTTTTTTGCAGACACAGGAGGAAGGAGGTTTCCACTGGAGGTATTTTCCAGTGGAGGTGGAGGTATTTTTCACTGATTTAATACCTTTCTAGAGGTATTAAAACGAACAAACACTGAAAGGGAAGAGGACCTATAGCTTTGACATTGTCATCTCAAGGGAAATCTCTCTTTATTTGACAGTATGTTAGCTGTGTTGCACAGCTTCATTAAGTAAAATTCTTATTATTTAAAAACCAACTTCTGTGCAGAAAGATTGAAAAATAAACTTCAACTATTGTTCTAAGATAAACTATTCCATGATTATTACTCCCTTTTTTCTTTTTTTGCAATCATCAGCAAGCAGACAGGTATCAGACCTTTACCAGTGGGGAGAGGATGTTTTTATGACCTTTTGCCAGTAGATTATGCCCAACTGTGAAGTCATTTTTCAGACCAAAATACTTTTTGCAGTTAGAGTGATGAAACTCTTAGAAAACACTAAGTAATTATGTAAGAGATGAGTTCTAAAATAAACCCTAACAAGTTGTATAGTAAGAGAAAAATGTGTTACTCTGTGAGAAAGACCAGTTGTCAAGTGTTTAACTGGTTTTGGTTTTCAATCTCAGTGCTATCCATCAGTTTTTATCACGGCGTATGAAAATGATGAACGGGTACCACTACCAGGAATTTTACAGTATGTTCAGAAACTCAGGAAGGCTGCACTAGATCATGCCAGCAGAACAAGTAAGAAAGGTAAGGATAAGAATATCACAGATAAATGGGTTAACTGAACCAAAATCTTAATAGTCTGTAAATTAAAGACTACAGAGATTGACTCCTCCTTAAATGAATTCAAACACAATCCCATATCACCAGCTCCACAGCAGACTCAGAACACTCTTTAAGATGCAAAAACATAAAGACTGGGAGCCTGTGAGGGGGCTCACTCTTTCCTAGGCCTCCACATAGGGCAGTTGTTAGACAGTGCAAGGTGAACCCACGCTGTCACTCCAGCTGCTGACAGGGCCAGGCTGCAGTTCTCAGCAACCCTTGGAGAAAAATCTTATTTTTGCTGCTCTACAAAAACCTATTTTTCTCACCTTGCTAAAGCTGCAGGTCCTTAGTCCAAGCTAGAGTGACAATAAGGCCAAGGCACAGGTGCTTTTATACCTGAAACTTAACCCTAGCCTTGGGAGTTTCCAGCAAAAGGTACATTCAAGCTTGACAATTTTCTTGTACCATTCAGTCTGGGGAGAGGCTTTTACCATCATTACCAAAAGAGATCTTGAATAACGTTTTCTATATTTCATGATGCAGCACAACTGCAGTGGTTGAGAAATTGCAGCCGGTGCTGCAGTTGCTGTTGTGCTCTTTGTGCTGGAAGAAAAGAGCATGTCTTTCCAAAAAGGCTCAGAGAGAACAAACACACTAAATAGATGAATACTTTCCAAATATGCGGTTATTAGAAATACAAATAATTCATTCAGAAAGCCCCTCTACAATTCTCTTTTCTTAAGGGATAATAGAAATTCTGTCAGGACAAGAAGGCAGAATCAGCTATCCTTAAACAATTCACATACCCACTTAATTTTTTCCTTGTTCATTCAATGTAAAGTGATCACCAGCTTCATTGTTCCAGGAAATTGGATTCCTAATATCATCCTAGATGTCCAGGCAAATGGCAGTCATTGTGATTCATCCTGGGAGCACTCACTGAATGAGGTATGGTCCATAACAGGTTGCAGGGATGTGTCCCCCCTCAAGGAATACTTCAGCCTCAATAGTTGGGCAGTCAATGACTGCATGTTTAAACTACAAAGAAAAACTGCTAGAGCAACTGCTGATTTNTATTTTTTTATATATATATACACTTGTACAGATAGAAAAGAGACAGTGACAGAGCCAGATTATTGAAATAGCCTTAAAATAGTGTTCAATTCACACTGTAATGTGCTAGGAGCTTTGAATGAAAGGCTCCAAGTTGTGCAAAACATCGTTCCAGCAGGAAAAGTCTTGCTCTGTAGAGTATTAAGTGCTTAAAACTGTCATACTATTTACTCCTATCTTCCTCATTGTGTAAAACATACATGATGGGTTGGATCTTTACATTTTGAAATGCATGATCTGTGCTATCAAAGCTATTACAGTTAGCTTTCAAGATTTTGCACTTTATACAAGCATACTTGTTAAAAGCATAATGCTGCCAAGACCTAACATATTTTTACTGATGTCTCAGACTGTCACAGTTGGATACAAATTTTATTACTCTTAATTTTAACAAATCCTAGAAAATGTTAATTTGGTGGTGGTGGCAGTTATTTCCCAAGATGAATTCTTTCAGAAAAAGCTCCATGCTGTCTTATGACAAGGTATTTCTTAGCATTAGTTTAGGAAAGGAAGATTACTAGAATAGCTGCACAAGAGCCTGAACATTTATAGTGCAAAGAACTTTATAATAAAATATTTTCATTATTTTAGGTTGCAAGACACCTTGCTTTTCTGAACAGAGAACTTGAGGAAGTGTGCCATCCCCAACATCACAGCAAATCCTGCAAATAACTCCCAAACACACTGACCACCTGAAAAACTTTGGGAAAGCAAACACCTTCTCCAGAGGATCTCTCCTCTCGGATCCCTGCTTTATGGGCACAAGGACACAAAGCTGGGTGTGGCATTGCCTTACAAAAATACAGACCAAGAACTGGATTTCTGCCCTGCCAGGCTGTGCAGAAGCAGCTGCCAGCAGAAATGAGTTTGTCCAGCAGCTCTGTTCAAGTGTGCCAGCAGAGCAGCGCTACAGGAGCAGAGCTGGAGCATGTAGAACCTCACAGGAGAGCCACAGGCACTTGGCACAGGCAGCCTTCCTGTCCAAGGCATCTCTTGCAAGGCCACGTCTTACACAAGGCAGCAGAACTCCTCCAAAGCATCTGACATACAAGTCTCACTACTTCCAGAACTAATTCCCATATGTAGGTGATGGTGATTGCTGCCCTCTCTATCTGCACAGCAGCCATGGTGTACTGATCATGTGGTGGGATTGACCAAACTGCAAAGAAAAGCACTCTCAAGAATGGGAGTTTTAGCAGAACTCTGATCTGAGTACATTAAAAATCTTGCAGTTACCTTACCTAGCATGGTAATCTTAAGAAGGAGGTGCCAAAGTCCCTCAGGAGGACAAGATCAATGTGTCAGAAGATGCCAGAGTATCTCCAGAGGATAAAACAAAAAGAATGCTCCCACTAAAGCAGCCCAATTCATAGCTTAGCTGCCGTCTGAGCAAGGCACAAATTTGCTGTGCATTTCTTGTTAAAAGAAATGTGTGGTGCACACCTAGGGCTACATCAACCACTGCAGGTGCAGCAAATGCAAATCAGAGCACGTGTACAAGTGTGACATTCAGTAGGGTTGACTCAGCTGCCTCCTCTGAACTAAAGTACACACCCCTCACCTCAGCCTTAGGGCAGGAAAAGAAATAAGAGAATGCAAATATATTCTAACTCAACAGGGAGGGGGAGAATCAACTGGAAATGCAGTTATGAGTGTGGAATTAGATATTAGCTACATTTTGTTCTTTTTCTTACTAATTTTGAGGATAATCAGAGTTGTTAGGTTTGAGAGAAGAGGTAAAATATCACAGTATACACTAGTCTTGCTTGTGTTCACCTGTTTTAGCAAATATAGGGCCACCCCTTTGGAATAAGTTTTACAAATCTGCAGACTTCTAAAAAGTTACAGTGAACTGCCACATGCTTGGGATTCCACAGGAGTACTTACAGACCAGCAACCTCCAGGGTCAGCACCCAGAAAGCAACTGTTCCCTCTCCTCCCAAAAATACATGCTTAAACAGGACAGTTTTTAGAACAGGTTTACTTTTCTTCTCCACAGATCCTAAGGGGGAGTTTGTACCATTCTTTTTCCTTTTCATCACAAATACAGATACAAGACAATTATGTATCTGATTTTTCAGGACATTTATTTTGTACACAAATAACGTTTTAAAAGCTGAAGAAAATGGAGTATTTTTAGCATTTCCCTGAAGCTAATATCTTCTAAATTAACATGAAAGCATGGGTATTCTACTCCTCTACTTAACAGTTCATGTAGAGTAAATTGAGGGCCTTGGAATAACAAGCTTTTTCTGCCACAAAACACTTCCCTTGAAAAACTTCCATAGTATGAAAAGGCTTTGCTGTTTTATATTCAAGGACCAGGCCTTCTCCCATTTCAGTTTTAATTAGTTTGGTATTGACCACTTTACCAGCATTGCTGAAATGAGTACTGAGTCTTATTACAGCTTCAGAGGGAAGGTGAGGAGCTATGGCCTGCAGGTCTGTTGTTGACTCCTGGCCGAAGTTGAGCACCATCATGAAGACTCTGTCTAACCCATCCAGCTCCCTCACGTAGACAAATACATTACTGTCATTCCAGACGTGGCACATCCACCCTCGATTCATGGGCAGCTCATTGTTCCGCAGCAAGGTCAGCGCTCTGTACAAACTCAGGGTTGAGTTGGACCAGGTGCTCTGGATCTGCAACAATCAGCACCAATAGGGTCAGTTCTTGGCACTGCAGGGAGGAAACACAGCTCCCTTCTCACACCCACTCAGGCTGCTGAGAACGCACCTATCCCTCTTCAAATCTGTCTGCAAATTTCACTGAAAATCTGCTTTGTCTCATGCACTTCCTTGGCACGTGTGGAGTGGCAGACACAGAGTTTATTAAGCATAACAGTTCCTCAGCACTAATGTAAGTGCTTCCTCCCACAGCTTCCTTTCAGTACTGTTGGTTCAGGAGAAAGCCACAGCCATTCAAAGCTTGACACTGAATCTTTTTCATTGAGTCCAGTCTACTGCAGTCACAAGGTTTATTTCATGTTTTATATTTCTGCTATCTTAGATTTTTTTCTTCTGCCTTCAATTTTGGTCAGCACTGCAGGTCAGCAAAATCTGTTTGATTCACTGCTCTACTTATGTTAGAGTTGGTCTATGTCAAGTTCTCGTTACAAAGCCAGTGCTTTCTATAGCAACAGAAATGGGGAAAAAGACACCAGTTTTCAATTTAATATCAAAAGGATTAAAAGGATGTTAAAGAGCCAAATTGCAACATCAACATCATAATTGTAGTTGCTCTGCTTAAATGAATATAGATGAAGAAGCCTCCTTGTTGTGCAAGGATTTCCTTTTCTAATAAAACTTGTGAGGATTCAGTGCTTTTTTTTCCCTTGAGTTTGTTCCTGCTACCAATGCTCACTACTAAAAGGAAGCCAGAGCAAAATAGATACATTAAAATATTTTGAGACCATTAGTTTGTTACACATGTAGATACCTACTTCCACATTTACACTTCGGTAGTCGGAGTTAACAGGTAACCAGCTGCTGTTGCCTTCAGTAAAACCAGCATTAACTTCTCCATCCCACTGCATGGGGGATTTCTCTGGTAGGGTTGCCTAGAAAATAAAAGTGGTGATTACCATATGAAAAATTACTCTTTGAATAGCATGTTTTCACATCTCCCAAATTATCTCCCTTTCATTATTGCTTTCTTTGGTTTAAGTTAAAAATAATGAGGATGTAATTGTGGTCCAAATCTATGGAGAACATGAGAACCAAGAGAGTTCCTGAAATGGAGGGGAGGGGATCATCTGAGATACAGCATTGCTGGGTAAAACGTGCAAGTCTCAAATGACTCTTACTAGAGTTGTCATCCTTTGCAACAGGTGGTTGGATAAAAGTTTACTGATGACAGCCAGGATATTCTGATAAATATCTAGACATGCAGAGAGTGACTATGTGAGGTAATGAGTCCTTAGAAGAGATGTTGTTAAAATAACAGTAAACAACAAGTAACTGCTGTTCAGTGTCTGTTATTTTCTAAGTATTGCACTTTTCACCCCAGAACTCTTCAAGCTTACATTTGCAAGGGGTACAATTTTGACAGGACTGTTTGTGTTAGAAAGGTAAGAATTATTATTTCCAAGTGCAAAACTATTGAAAACTGGCTTTTAGCTGATTAAAAAGTGTCAATGTAAAAAAAGTCTGAAGTTCTCATTTTGAAGAATTCACAAAAATCCTGAAAAAGCTTCCTCATTGTTACTGAAGAGCTGCCAAAAGATCTGACACTTAAATTTAATGATATAAGAGGGCATAAAATATTTTGCACATACTTTGAGTGTTTGTTTTCCATGAAAACTGTTTTTCATATAAAGGACACTTTTCAATACAATCTGTCAGAGCAGCAGCCTAACAAAAGAAATTGTCACTTTGCTTTGTGACATTATAAATAATGGGTTTCTCCTCTTTAGCATATTCTGAAAAGCAGGGGAAAAAAATCCTAAGTTTTCAACACTGGTAACACTGCCTCTCATCTTTACCTCTTTCAGTGTCTCCTGAAGTGTTTGAAATGCTGGGACTAAAGCCTATATCATCCTGAGCAAATACTCTCCATTTTCCTAAGACACCCATTAATCAGGGAACCTTCCTCTCCAGCCTGAGTGAAGGGTGGGTTTGCATTTGTTCCAAAGCCCTGAGCCACAGGGTAGCCACTAAAAGAGAGTGAACCCTGAGGAGCTCAGGGTGAGCCACTTTTCTTAAGAGAATCACTCTGTCAGCAGTAATCAGCAGCAGCAAGAAAATGCAGGAGATACTTTGACCTAGAGTTTTCTCAGAGGAAATAAGATTTCCTTTTAAATCAGAGAATCACTTCCTCACATCTGAATTGGACAAATCTGGAGATGATCCTGTGTTTCAAGTACCTCTTTCCCTTTGATACAAAGGTAGCCAGTGCCATTTCTAACATTGCCAGCAGCTGCCTCATTCCCTATCACAGGCTTTTCACAGGGAAAGCAGCATCTGCCATAGGACCATGTTCTTATGGTGCTCAGATATGGTCAGGAGAGGCAGAGATGAGCTGTTCCCTTTTGGGACAGACTATGCATGATGACCAAAAGCTACTTCTGCTTGCCACCAGGCAGCCTCCCCTTTGCAGATCCCTTTTTCTGAGCTTGGGCACACTCGTGACAGCCGTGGCTTGGACAGAATCAGAACTGTGACTTCCTTTAAATAACAGCCACGAAATAATAGACTCTGGCATAATGATGTCAGAGTCCCACTTCCATAGGAGGAAGGAGACAGCTCAGTTACCTTCCCTCATATGTCTGCAGCACACCTCTCCTCACCCCTGGCCAGGCCCCGTGCTGGCACTTGCTGTCCTTTCTGCTGAAGCAACACTGCTGGAAACCATGCAAGACAGCATCCATAACTGAAGTCTAGCAGTTCAGACACACATCAAGGCCTTGGTTCTGGTCTCTGGCCTGACCATTTCCACATACTGTACAGAGCTTTGCCATGAGGAACATGGAAAACCATTTAAGCAGTGAGAAAGACCGGGTTTGGTTAGCAAAACAAAAGTTCTTGTGTTTTTGAATGTTCTGTTACTTGGAACTAAACAACAACAGGATCACAGCTTACATGCTCTTCACTTACATTTTCTGATGCAATGTTCTCCATGCCTATTTCTTCACCATAGTAAGTTACAGGAGTGCCAGGGAGGGTTAAAAGCAGCATGTTCATGACATTGATGTACTCCTTCCCAATCCGAGTTGAAATCCGAGCAGTGTTAGGGCTTCCAACCTGAAGAAAACATCATTCTGTTAAACACACATTATAAAATTTCATGCATATGTGAAATTCATTAACTAATTTAACAAGGTAGTAAATGTTTTGGGGTTTTTTCTTTCCCTTCCATGGCTGTGAGGTCCATTATCTTTATCTTCAAGCCATTACAAACTTCTGTCCCAAAAAACTTAACACACAGAAGTCCTGCCAGCAGCACATGAGGCAGAAGTGAGGAAGAGATGACAAATAACAATTCTCCCTGCTTACAGGTCTCTGCTATTTTCTCTGCTGTGTGAGGATTGCTCTGCTTGCTTTGAAAAGATCCTTTGCACATTCTGAACATGCTTCCTAGGAAAAAGAGAAGCAATGTTGTAAGTTAACTGCTCTCCACTGCTTGCTCTTCTCTGCCCTGGCCCCGGGTGGGTTCCAGAATCCATTGCAGTGAGTCAGTTTATGGTCAAAGATAATTAACCCAATTCCATTCTCACTGGTGGTTTAGTCATTGGAGACACTGAGGGAGAGGCATGATCATAAATTCCCTTCTGTCATCCTTGCAAGGGGAGTGGAACTGTTACTGAAGGGCAGGAGAGCCGGACAGTGCCAAGGATTCCAACTACAGCAGCTGAGAGTTTTACAGAGCTGAGAGTCGCTACAGCGACTGTAGCTCAGCCACGGGCCCAGGCTGCTGCTGATCCCACTGAAATCAGTGTGTGTGTATGTGGTTTCTGTCACCTAGAGGAACAAGCCCTTCCTTGAGAGTTAGTCTAGAACTCTTACTGCCCAGTTTGGCCATTTTCCTGCAGGCATGTTTTTCATCCATGAGTTGACAGCTTCAAAAATACTGTTGCCTGATAGATCTTTCATGTTAATTAGGTTGAAGTTGAAGGGAAAATCTGCTTCTTGGATAAAAGTCGTTCCATAATACATCATTGTTGCTTCAATGTCTTCCTTTTCATCATCATCAGAACCCATAAATCTACAAAGAAGTACACAAATAGCTTTTTTGGCTCATTTTTGGTTACACAGAACAGAATAAAGCCAGAAATGGTTGGACACAGAGCATTAAGAATTATGGTCACTTCCCCCTCCCCATTAAAAAAAGATTAATACAGAGAAATGATATTTTGTAAGGCAGACAAGGAATCAAGGAGAAGAAGTACTTCTTGGAAATTGCTGGAGAAAAATCTACAGGAGTCAACACAAGGCTAAAGCATCTGACTGACATTTTATCTTTCTGAATCCACATCCACACATTCCATTCCAGCAATTTCCATGCTTTCCTTCACAGAAGAAGACCTGGGGGTCCCCCAAGTTGACCATGAGCCATCAATGTGCCCCTGCAGGCGGCTCATGGCATCCCGGGCTGCATTAGGAGGAGTGCTGCCAGAAGTGAGGGCGGTAATCGTTCCCCTTTAGTCTGCCACTAAGGCCATTAGGGACTGAAACATCTCTCCCAGGAGGAAAGGCTGCGAGGTGGGGCTGTTTAGCCTCGGGGAAGGGAAGCCTCTGGGATCTCATCCATGTACTGAAGGGAGGGTGCAAAGGTGACAGAGCCAGGCTCTTTTTAGTGGTGCCCAGTGCCAGGGCCAGAGGCAATGGGCACAAACTGAAACACAGGACAGGTGTTTCCCTATGAACATCAGGAAACTCCCAACAGTCAGGGTGACTGAGCCCTGGCACTGGTTTTCCAGGGAGGTTGTAGAGTCTCCATTACTGGAAATGTTCAAAAGCCAACTAGCTCCAGGTGGCCCTAAAAAGCAGGGGGTTTGGACCAGAGAATTTCAGGAGGTCCTTTCCAAATTCAACCACTCTGTGATTTTAACACTCTCTGACTGTGTGTCTCACTTGAACTGCACTATTAAAACTAAAGAATGTATCAGGCACAGGGTTGATAAATTAGTATCTCTGTGATTAGAGTGTTTTCCTTTTCTGCTTACCTTTATACAGTCCATAGATGGAGCAGAGCTAACAGGACCAATTCCTTTCTGCATACACTGGGGAAGAGGGAGTACAGCCTATGCACTGCTATCTGCACTGGAGGATTTGCATTTCTGTGGCCGTATTATGTTAGTAAAAGAACATTTTCTTGCTAGCAAGAGGGAGATGAATATTAGGAAAAACTGGCCAGCTGTGCTGGTTACCTGTATCTGCCAGGCTCTCTGCTGAACTCATTCATGGTGTGACGGAAGCTGCGGATGATGTCATGCAAACCAACTTGCGTGGTGGTGTAGTCATGGTAGAGCTGGGAATAGGCTGTGATACTCTCCTTAAAGCAGGGTATAGTACTTCACATTAGTTCACCAATGTTTTAGGTTTCAGAATTCTCCAAATTCTCCCCATTCTTTCCTGAGACTGTGCACCAGTTCATGAATTTTTACTGAAATGAGTTCAGCACGCTAACACTAACAGCACAGAGCTGAACTGCACTTGACAAACTGTGGAGTAGCAGAGGACTGATAATTTTGGATCCATCCTTCAGCAGGGAAAGCCCACCCACAGCACTAACCAAGAGAGCCCATCTGGAGCACGAGCTGTGGCCTCAGACCAAGCTGGAAAGATGGACAGTGCCTTGATACAATAACACAACACCACCACCACCTTGGAGCTGGCCAGCTGTCTGTGACCCCCAGCTCCACAGGAGAACAGTGTCTTGGTGCTGGCACTACCTGGCAACATCACCAAGTTCACTATCAGAGCAAAAGCAAGTAACATAAACAACAGTGAATGTGTCTGGTCACCTCTCATTATGACACGTGGCCTATACCAGTGTTTTCTTAGTTATGCTCCAGTTCTTACTGGGGCTCCTTTGTGGTGAGTGCTCTTTGTGCAGAGTGCCCGGGACCCACCCACCTTCCAAGGCTGACCTGATTTTCCGACAGCCACAATTAAGCCCCAAAAGAGTCAAAGCAGGCAATCTTGTCTCCATAGGAAATGTAGGAAAGCAAGCAAAGACAGAATATAAACATTACTCCATTCTGAGACTTGTTCACTGGAGGCTCATCTCGGAGATGTGTTGCTTCTAAGAGAAATTTAACAGTGCCAAAACTAAATCCATCAACTCCTTTGCCAAGCCAGAATTTTATAATATCCTAGAGAAAAGCAAAAATTGAAAAGTCTGAGTGAGCCCACGCCATTTAAAATAATACACTCTTAAAAAGAAAACTAAACTTGAAAGGAGGTGTTAATGCATAACAATTCATTTTTTGATTTGTACTTTGAATTCTTCTAGAAGCTAAAGTGAATCATGTTGATCTAAGGTCAAATTAATAGCTAAATAAAGTATGTCTTACTATTTCATTCATTAAAAAAAAAAAGACTGGGCTCTAACTTCTCCCATAATTCAGGAGACCAAAGCCAGGGCATGACTCACTAAAAGCAGTTTCTAATCTCATCCATCAACACAACTGGGCTCATGCTAAGTGATGTTGTTGATGAACACTCATGTCATGGCTGCACACAATTAGAATACATTGATTCAAATATGCAGGAATATGTTGTTCTGCACAAACCTTGTGCCACCAATTTTCTTTTACACAATAGAGCTCTTAAAACATTTGTTCTCTCTTATTTGACTGATGTAATTTAAAAATTTTTTTTTCACTTATTTGTTGATTTGCAGGAACATAAGAAATTATCATCCAACAATTACAAATGCTACTGATTTGAAATTTCACTATCAAATTGCAATGTTAGTCACTATTAGTAAAATTATATCCTACTTCACTAACTATATTACTACAGTTTTAATTGTCCCAGTTTTAACAAAAAACTCCAAAGTTCAGTTCCTCTTGAGTGGGTTCTGCAAATGTCCTTTTAGTTGTGATACTTGTCTTCCTCTGAGGAAAAAACTTTTTTTTTTTTTTTGAAGTCTATTCACTTGCCTTTTTAAAACATATGAAGTACACTTATCTGAACAAGCTGGAGTAGAATTAGTACACTCTTAAGCTGTACAGATTTTTGTTTGGCCAGTAAAGATGGCCTCACTGAGCTGCACTTCCTCGTAGCACCATTCTGCAAGCAGCAGCTCTCGGTGTGGTGTCTGTCCGATACTGAATGTACCCAAAAACGCTCATGCTGATACCTGTGCTCAGCACAAAAGCAAACCCGGGTATCAGCACTGAAAAATCAAGCACTGATGTGGTTCTCACTGGCACCAATCTACATCGATTTACACATGAAAGCCACAATGTGCTGGTTGCTGAGTTTGGCTGTTCTTGGGTGCCCTTCTGCTGCTGAACCAAAGACTTGAGCTTCTCTGCAGAAGTCCATTTGCTTCCTGCTCAGTCCTCCTAACCATCTGGAACGGGATTTTGAATTAAAATACCAGACAAAAATTATTCTTTAACATGATGTTCATACACATTTACCAAAGGTTGGTGTTACCAGGACAAACTTCCTAGCTTTCATGTATTCTTTTTTTTTTTTTTTTTTTTTTTTTTTTTCTTGGGAAAGNTTTTTTTTTTTTTTGCATAGGAAATGCAGCATCTCTCTGCTACTGGAGTTTCAATAATTCTTATTGCGTGCTTGAGTTAAAAGGTGTGACCAGAAGCGTTTTGTTTTTTCAGACTCATGCAGTACCCACATGGTGAGGGGAGAGGCCCCACGGAGACCATCCCAGGAAGGCTGGGCAGCTGTGAAGACCAGCGCCCAAGAAATGAACCACAATTCAACAGAACAAAGTGGCAAACACAGATTCAATTAAAATACATGAAGTAGCTGTACTACCTGCTGAGGCATAACTTACAAAAAGGGGAAAAAGAAGCAGCAGCTGTCAGGCTCCCCATATTCAGGTCTACATCCCCATATTTTAATGAATTCCACATTGTCTGCTAGGAAACAGTGCAGACAGGAATGAGATTCCATCGGAGCAGCACCATCACCACCACTCTCACTGTGAAAACACTCATTTTCCCCCCGGAAAGTCATCAGACATGTGGACAGATCGAAACTCACTATCTCCCCCTTATCAACAAGCCCAGGCATTCCTTGTAATTCAAATCAGCATTGCCTCTGCTTTCCTGAAAATGCAAACATCTCTTTGCTAAACAAGGTGCCATCCCTCCGTTTGACTGGCTAATCAACAACTCCTTGTATCAACAGAGATAAAAAACTTCTCTGCACTTGACACAGTTCTACACAGGCTTCAGTGCAAGAGCTGCTTTGCTGTTGGCTCAGCACCAGTGGGTTTCATACTTACACGGATTTCTTGTTGGACAGCAGGGTTGCGAAAATTTAAGTCTGGCTGTTCTTTCCCAAACTGATGGAAATAACATTGCTTTCTCACATCGTCAAACTGCCAGCTGGAATTCCCAAAGACACTCACCTGCTCAGCCAAGGGAGAGAGACAATCAGAACTACTAACTTAACAAACATTTCCTCCTATGCATATATTAAAATGTGGGGCATTACAACCATAAAATAAAGCACAAAATGCCTAATCAGTGGATTAAATTTTGAACAGATTTTGGTACTTATGATTTTCATTTCTTTTTGCCACTAGTTACTCTCCCTTTAGTTGTGCTTTGCCACACGTATTTCAGTGTTGTAAATTTTGAAGGTTTTTTATTAAGTTAACTTTCATTGAGAATTGTCTGGAATAGAGGGGAAAACATGGGTGGCAACATTTATTTTGGAATTACTTCTCCTAAAACTTATTAAATAGCTTTAGTTAACTTAGAGCTTTCTGCAATTTAGTATTATCCCTTTGAAGGGCCAACAACATTCAGCAAGTTAAAAATGTTAAACTTTATTGCCATCTCTCTAATAAAAGGTTGTTCCAACAACATTCAGCAAGTTAAAAATGTTAAACTTTATTGCCATCTCTCTAATAAAAGGTTGTTCCAACAACATTCAGCAAGTTAAAAATGTTAAACTTTATCGCCATCTCTCTAATAAAAGGTTCCAAAAGATAGCTCTTAAGACTCTTAAGATTAAAGAGAAGTTATACAAATTGGTACAAAGAATTAATTCCACCTGGAGTTTTTAGAATATACAAGTTCCCAATCATGCACCCGCCGGTTCTAATCTAAAATAAGTCCAATTTAAATAGGCAACATGTTTTCTGGCCTGATCACTTTCCAGAAAAAAGGAAAAAAGCCAAGATCACATTGTTTTGTTTCTTTCCTCACCAACTATGATTTCAGAGTACCTGACACGCAGTTTCTAGAACAGAATACCCATACACAGAAGGGGGCATGTGTGATTTGCGCACAACCTTTTTTTGTTTGGGTGTGTTTGCTCAATGAACCAAGATTTAACACCAAGGTGAAGAAACAGAAGCAATTTTTAAAATTCCACTTGAAGTAGGAACTTTTTGTGTGATCCCCCAACCTGGTTTAAATCATAATCTGCACTAACTCATGTAAGAACATCAGTTTGTACCTCCCACCAGTCACTTATAACCCCGTACACACTGGGACAATCATGTTACAGCTGCTTTTGCTATGTGGCATCCAGCTTGAAAGGTGTGTGTGTCCCTTCCTGTGTTTACCCAGTTGTTGGGAGGGATGACTGAGTCACCAGCCTGCCTGCAGTCCTGCCAGATGTAGTAGTCCGTGTACTTCCCAGTCCGATTGCGGCTCAGCTGAAACCATCGGTGTTTGTCACTTGTGTGGTTTGGTATTAAATCCATTATCACTTTTAGCCCTTAAAAATAAAAACAAAAACATAAAAAAACCATCAGCCCTTCTTTCCCTCCCCAAACTACAACATTATATTTAGCCTTTTAAGGCAACATTCATATTTTTTCCAAATGCAGTATCAGAGGTATTTGGGCTTCTTCCATGCCAGAGGTCTGGTGAAGGAGAGAGGCACAAAAACCCCACAAAAAGTACCAGACTACCAAAACACTTAGACCTGACTGGTGTTTGCAAGTAGCTGGAACACAGCTTGGGAGGGAAAGAAGGGTGAAGAGAACAATCAAAACAGACTTCTGCTGTTACGAACCACTTTCACTAACTCTGACTTCAAGATCTGTCTCATACCTCCCGGGTGAGAAAGGCACTTCACCAGTCTAGCATCAGTGATCACACATTCTTCATCACCCTTCCTAAAGAACAGACATTTTATTGAAACCTCAAATATTTCCAGACTCACAAACCATTTTCTGTTCAGCTCAACAGCTGTAAGAAGAAACAACTGAGCAAACATTTGGTCTGAGGCATAAACTCATCAAAGCAAGGATGCAAGGGCAGGAAAGAAGTGTGTGTTCCCTCATGTTCAGTCAGACAGCACTGTACCTCAGCTTGACCCCAGCCTTCCAATGCCTGCAAGACAGGCCTCAGGGAGCATGGATGAGTGCCAACCCACCACCCACAAACATCCTCCCTGCAGAGTCCATGAAGCCACCCTGTGCTGCTGCTGTAGCTCCCTGTGCCCTCTGTCCTGCTTTCAGCACTGCCCCAGAGCCAAAGGGCAGGAGATGGCAATCATGGAGCTCACATTGCTGTGGAGCTGCCTTGTACCCTTTGCTGGCACCTCCATCTGTTCCTTCTCAATGCCACCACGGGGGGACTGCCAGGTGCACAAACTGAAGTCCCTATAAGGTCCATCTTTTTAACAGAGTTACTTTGCTTGGAGGTGCAGCTTACCTTTGTCATGTATGGCTGCAATCAGATTCTCAAAATCTGTCATTGATCCAAAAATGGGATCAATGTCATAGAAGTCTTCAGCTCCATATCCAAGGTCTTTTAAAGGGGACTTAAAGAAAGAGGTGATCCAGATGGTTTTTATATTCAAATATGTAATATGGTCCAGTTTTTCTTGGATACCTATTTGAAAAGAAAAGGACATCATCTGTTCAGAAAAGACAAAATATTTTTGTTTGTATATGGGTCCCTTTATCTTCCTGACATGTTACTATGGTATGCAACTACGGAAACCGTTTCTGCCCTTCACCTGCCAGTACTGTACAGTGTGGCTGTCACTTCTTGTTTAGAAATGCATTGTCCATTTCAGTGTTGAGCCTTCCCTTTCTGCAGGGCAGTCTCAGCTCAGCTACTGATAAGTGGCATTGCTTCCTTGCTACCAGGTGCTCCATCTCCACGCATTTTTACCACCTGATAATACTTAGACCATGAAGAAAACAAGAAGTAGCACATCTTTCTCCCTTCTTTGTCAGTTTTTGTTTTCCTTTGGAAGAGCAGCCACCAAACATGACCAGGTGCTCAGCACCATTCATCCTCCTGACTGGACTCAGTTTTGTGGAGGTATCTGACTCTGGTAGCAGCTGTGCTGCTGTTTGCTCTCAGCACCATCTCTCAACTTCCTTTCTACTTCCATGCTTAGACTTAACTTGAGCAAGCAGCTCCTGGGTTTATTCACAACAGTGTGAGTTGCTATTAATGTTGCCTGACAACTTCTCTTACTTCTCTCCATTAAGGTGGCTTTGTCTATTGGACTGTACTTTTCCACTGGTTTTGCTTTTTATATACTCATACACACACAACTGTTACACAGCAAGAACGAAAACTGGCTCACCTTTCAGATCCCCATTCCCATCCTTGTTGCTGTCCTTGAAGGAGCGAGGATAGATCTGATAAATAGGACTAGCCTGCCACCAGTCAAGGCACTTTGGAGAGAGAGCAATGATGGCAATCGTAGCGCACACAAGCACAACAGAACCAGCAATTACGAGCCAGAAGAGGATCTCCCTGGTGACTCTGTAGCAGGCTTGGCTGGAGAACTGCAGCAAGACCTCCTTTGGCATCCCAGCATAAGGCTTCAACACTGTCTCCTCCACAGCCACCAGGTCCACATCAACACCGCACGTTTTTGGCATTTCTTCTTGGCTACTGGTGGCCGTTTCCTTGTCCTCAAAATCCTCATTTTGAACAAATCCATTGTTCTGCACACCTCCCTTCTCACTCAGCTCCATAGGTAAGCTCCTAGCTTCCACCTCAACTGTTTTACTTGACAGTTCTTGTTCTGGAGACTCTGGCCACAGCACCTTTGTTCAGTGAAATGAGAAGCAGTGCAATTAGGTATTCTGGGTTGATAATAAATCCTGACCAACTGGTCAAAGTTCAAAAAGGGACAAAAAGGGCAAAGTGCTCATGATGTTCTGCATATTCGGCATCTTCAGCAAGATAACAAAATGCTACAAGAAAGGGCAGTCCTCCTGGGAAGTAAAGCCTACTGTTGGTACCAGCTGAGCACAGTTATGTTTACTCTTGCGCTCTTCACACTTCTCTTCCCTTTGACAGCAGGGGGAAATTCAGGTTTTATCATTATCAGATCTAGTCAATATGCAGCTTTCCAGACTGGTCATAGTCTCCCCTGCCTGCAGCAGTCTGAATATGGATAGTTTAAACACGGACAGCAAGAGAATGAAGTGTCGCAACCACTGGCCCGAATGCAACAACATAGACTAAGAAGAAAAGAGTCAAAGGCTGGTTGTGCATCTTTTTCACAGTTTAACTCCCCTGCTCCAGCCCACCCTCAACTCCTAAGCACTAACAACTGCTGTGGTACATACCGATCCTGTGACTCACAGCAGGGTACGTGGGGTGGACTGCTACACCCAGAGCCAGCCCGGGGCCATGACAGGATAGCTCTGCACAGGCACAAGCAAAACTCAAGAGAAAAACCCACTGCCAACTATTAAAATCCATCCCCCCATTAAAAGAAAAAGATAAAAAAGAGGGAAAAAAAAAGGAAAAAAAGTGGAAAAAAAGAGAAATGCTTATAAGAACCTTCCCCTTCTCCCTCTTTCCCCCCTTTTCTACTACTCTAGGCAGGAAAAAGCATTGCCCAAAGTCTGCACAAACATGCTCATCTGTACACATCTGTGTGCCCTAAGCCCCAAGTGCCTGAAGTCAGCATCAAGACATCCCTTTCCACCAGTGCCCCCTGCCCAGCATACCAAAGGACACACACAGCAATACGGATTTGCTGCAGCTGCCTTATCACTCGTAAAAGTTAACTCCTACCTCTGACCATAGGGTCAGGGTCCTAAGGAAACTCTTGGACAGTGTAGTGGAGACAAGATCAGGTTGTGACTCAAAAGAAGTGTTTATTATGTTTGCCTCAAGCCATGAAAGAAGTATATAAACTATGGACTGTAAAAAGTCCAGCATGCAATATTCAAATTACTCAAAAAAGTGTTATTTCTTCAGTAGCTGAGCTAAGAACAGGTATTTGATGCTGACAGATTTAATCCTTCCTCTTCCTAACAGCAGTGCCTGGCAGCAACCTCAGCCTGTGCAGCATCAGGCAGCTGTGGGAGCATCCGAGATAACAGCTGTAGTGTCAGTGCCTCTAATTCAGTATTGCCAGGAGATCCAGAAGTGGGAAATTATTTGACACCGGTTCACTCCCATTTAATGACTCTACAGTCTTAACATCATCATATCAGTAAGCTGTAAAAGAAAAAAGAGGGACACTGTGCACTCAGGGCATACACTTGTATTTGACACAATGCCAGTGACTCTTTATTCCAATTGTTTCATTTCAACGTCTTAACTTGTAATGAAAGTAGAAAATGTGCAAATACAGAAATTTTTTTAGACTGCATGAAATACACCTCAAGACCTGGTACTCCCTAGCTTGCTTTTTCCCCCTGCAAACCCAGAGGTTTAAAAGTGCCAGTATCTTCCTGCATACACAAAAACTCCCTCAGTCACCCAAGCACAGCAAAGCAGGTCAGAGGCAAGAGGAAATGATGGCCAAACCACAGTCATCTGCCACAGATGCACGTGTCTCATAAGCCAAGGACACTCAGGACAGTCAGGTGTAGAGTATTACACCCACCAGTACTGCTGGAATCAAAAAGGGGAAACTGGTTCCAAGTGAATATTTCAGCTCCCTCCCATCTCTTTTCTTTAAGCCAGTAAACTTTCTGATGATTACTGCCTGCATGGGCAGGTTTATTTGATCTAAGGACACAGGTAACTTATCCTTGACATACATACTTTTACAACTGATAAAGAACAATTTAGTATCTCACTAGTCAGAAGCTGCCACTGTTCTCTGTATGCAGGGTTGGGAATCCATTCCTTTCCTCTTATTCGAGATTCTTGCTGGAGCAGCCTGCTCTGTGAATCCCGCTGTGCCAAAGCCGTGCCTTCAAAAGAGCCCTTCGTGTCCTAATGTAATCCCCAAGTAACATTAAAGGCTTATTTATACCTTAAGTAGGACAGATCGTGTCTTAATTGCCAAGCGTCTGGCTGAAAAGAGGAGGATTATAGTGCTCTGGTAGATAAATGCAGCAGGCAGGAGGCGGAGGCCATGGACAGATGAATCCAGATGAATCCATGTGCGCCATCTCCGCTGGCTGCAGGGCACGCAAAGATCCAGCGACACAATCACTGCAGGTGAGGTTGAAAAAGAACATAAGCCATGCTGGAAATTACCAAGTGGCAGTGCTGGTGAACACACAGTCTGTAGAGTCTGGCTGAGCGGGCTCACAGCCACACTGCAGTCGCCTCTCACACCAACTCCGCCCTGCTCCGTGAGAAGAGCTGAAGCGCAAGCAGGTACCAGCGGAAGACAGGTACACTTAGGGTAGACACCTGGGCCTTAAATCCTAAAAATTCCTCTAGAAACCTTGGAAAAAATATACAGCCAAGGAGCTTAAAATAGGTCTGGATGATCAACTACTGCAGACCCAGGAGAACGAACACAGGAATCTGGTATTGTCTCCTGTATGATTTTCCTCACAGGCTAAAAATAAAACCACACAGGTATTTTGTTGTTATTACAGACCTATTTTTTTTCCTCTCCTCATCCTGAGGAGTTGCTTGCCTTAAAATTATTTGATAAAGGAATAACATAAACTTCATCTTAGAAAGGCAGATCACCAACAATTCCCACTGAGCTTTAACTTTTTCCTTTTAAAACATACTTTATGTATGCAGGCATTATGCATCTGGCTTGCTCTCAAGCAATTCTGAAATGGTTCCCTCCTGAGCTATTTTACAGTTTAGCAGGAGTAACTAGCCAGTGTAACGGTGTTAGCAGAATCCACTGAAAGGCATTAAGTAGTAAAGAAAACACTTCATATTCTGTGCCAGTTACTGTTTACCTCGGGGTTAGGTAGGGAAACAAAACCAATCTGTATGTGGGCAGTAATAGCTGCTATCTCCACACAGATTGCCGTGGTTATTTCTGTAAGATGGAGGGGTTAATTTTCACAAGTATTTCTTATATATAATTATTTAGATGCACTGACTGACTTAGTCATCTACTGTTTGATGTTCTACAAATGCCAAGTAGCTTGCCAGTTCCTCAATACCACACATATTATGCCAAAAACCATGCAGAGGGGTGATTATGCACCCTAATGTGCTAAGTGTAGGAAGACATTTATTGTTAAAAAGTTCTCTTGCTTTATGCTTTTTCATTAAAAGGTTTATTGCCACTGGAACTCTTCTGACATAATGCACTTTAAATATAACCTCATTATTTACAGAATCAGGGCCAGATTTACAGGTATGTAAAAAAGGCAGACACCTCAGTAGTGGCTTTACCTCAGCAGCTCCCACAAGACTGATGGATAATCTGACCTTTAAAGCTACCTTTCACTCAGCACTAAGAAAATCCCTCCTTGACCTGGAGAGCAGCTGTTAAGAGAGAGAAGGTCTAGGGGAACAAGTTTCTGACACAGTATTTTTTACCATGAGCATGTCTGAAGTTTCTGCCATCAACCTGAAGTCCTGGGGGTGGCAAAACGTAATTGCACAGGACACCTGTGACAGGGTTTGGTGGGGGTTTTGTTACTTTTTTAATGCTCTCAGTCCACTAACGGACAATGTGATTAAAGGTTCATGTCATTATAAACACTGTAATTAGCTACTGCTTGGCTCAGGGGACATTTCAGGGGTAGGTTTCAGGGGAAGAAGGCACCCAGCCTCTGCCCCCCATGGCTGATCTGCAAGGCTGGCCTCTCCCACTATTTTTAATGAAAACAATTATCCACTAATTCCTGCTGTTATCATAGCTGCAAAAACAAGAGCATGCAGCACTGACTCCTGGATGCTTTCCCCGCAGAGGGTCAAACACTACATACAACCCACAGAAAAACAAACTCAAGGTTTGTTGCTCCTCCAGGAGGAAGCTCACTCACATTAACTGTGCTCTTTTCAATGTACACTCTTCCCTTTGTGGCATTCATCTGCCCCATTTCTGTCCTAGAGGATGACAACTTCCAAAGGATTTTCTTTTCCAACCTACTCCTCAAATCCTTTCCCAGCAGGAGACCCAGACCTTGCTCTTCCCCTTGTACGAGCTGGAGAGGTTCAGCATGGTATTAAATCATGGCAGACTGTTGAAGTTTGGATGGCTGTAACTCAAGAGTGATCTTGTGTTACTGAAACATTCCTGAAGTGGGAGATCTGCAATACAGACAGCACAGCCAGGCAGCCCAACAGGAAGCCAAGGAGAAGCTCAAAAAAATAAACTGGCATCGCACTTCATCACCACCACATTCATCCTTTGGGTTACCAAAAAGACAGCACCCCACAAGCTACATCTGCCTTTGCCAGGGCTCATCTCTGAGAACAATTTAAATCCACTGAACAGGAATCTGAGGAGCAGGTTTTGGTCTGCTGACCACAAAGCACTTCCTCTTGTGGAAGGATGAAGGATTTATTGGAAAAGGCTGTCAGGCAACAGCTGTCACTACATGAGCACACCTATTGCCATACTATACAAGATGTACAGCTTTTCATAGTGCCTCAGCTTCCCCACCTGCAGGAATTACACACAGTATCACAGATATATATGGTACTCCATATAAATTTACTCCTTTTCCCTTGTCTCTCTCAGTGCATCAAGACAGGCCTTCCTGCAAACAATTTGCATTTTCACAAGTATCAAATCAGTGGCAGGTATTCCACGATGAAATGTACTCAGGTTGTGCTCCTATGAAATAATTTCCTCCTGGAAGAGCTCAGTTCATATCAAAAATCTCCAGTCTGCACAGAAAGCTTCACTCCGCAGTACTGAATTGCACCCCAAGGTTCTTACAATGGCTGCTTCTGACCAACGGTTCATGGATTCCACATCAGACCATTAACAGTCCAGCAGCAGTAATGTGTGTAAAAATCAGTGTGAGCACTGGAAGTGAAACCAAAGAACTGAAAGCACACATTCTGTAAAAAAGCCCCAAACCAACAAAAATCCTATTCTTCAATTCAGGACCAAGCATGCTGCACAGCAACAACTGGCACATGCAAGGGTCTATACTCAGGGAAGGGGCTCTCTGACCAGCACACACTAGACCTCTGTACCAAGAAAATATTCCACAACTACAAGAAGTATTTTCCAGATACACCATTCAGTGTGGAAACAGGTAGCAGAACTTTACCTTAATTTCATATTCACCTGAATGTACAACAACTGAATGAAGGCAATCTTTACTTCCCATAAGTTAGAACAACTGCTAAAACTCTAAGTAACTACCCTCTTAAACACTGCCTAAAACAAGTTTTGTTTTGGAACTGTCTGGCATTCAAGGATCCAGCCATGTGGGTGAAAGCACTGCTCGGTGCAAGCTGAAGAAAGCATCACCTGCAGTGAAGACCAGCCTTTCCATTTTGAATTTCATGTCCACAGAACTGTGTGGGCTCTTCGGTGCCAGATCTCACATTGCTTATCTGCACAATGGCACCTTGCTTGTTCATGCTGGTGAACCAGAGACAAACAATCCCACATCCTGCACGCATTCACATAGTGCATTTAAATACCCACTCCATTCTCTCCACTCTAACAGAGAAGCAATTCAGTATCACACACACCCAATCCCCTCTCCAAGAGTAATTAAAGTACGTTTCTGCTCTTCATTCCACATATATATGAGGCAGTCTCTCACAGCTCTCATGCTGCCAGCTCTGCTATGCACTTTGAGAGTCAGTTGTACCAAGTACAGGGGAGCAGTGCAAATCGGTTTTACTCTGAGTGGATGCCCTGCTTGCATTTCAAAGACAGATCTTTCAAATATTTGAATACGGCAGGCTGAACTGGAAGACAGCTGTACAACATCTTCAAGTCAGTGATAACACAACATGCATTTGGTACATATTTTTCTCCTTTTATTTAATGCAGTTCAAAGCACAGGGGCTACTAAGACCATATGAGAAATCACATCTTATAAATATATAACTTTGTTGGTTTTTGTTGGGTTTGGGGTTTTTTTTTTAGTTCACAGAAACAGCACTTGAAATATGGTAACAGCATGTAAAAGAAATTGCTGCAATTACTCCCATGCTCGGACCTCTGTAGTTTTTTAATTATTGAATGTGAAGTTAAATGCAGTAACTGTAATCTCTGAAGCAGCAGCATGGAATTTCCTACATATTTTTAAGGTAAGGACAAGTAGGAATGAAGAGATGAATGTAAAATATATTTCACCATTTTAAAACTTCACAGCCAGCATAATGTAAAAGGTACTAAGAAACTGAGAAGTTCTTGTAAAGCACCACACTTCCAAACACCTTGACACTGTGTTGGCAGAGTATTTCCAAAAAGTATCTCCTTCCAAAGTAAATGCAGATTTATTGGAGGTGGAAAAAATATTTTCATTTCATTTCATATATTTTCTGCTCCCAGAGTTGAAATATTATTATTTAAAATACACTAGGAAAACATATCTGCTTCACATACCCAGGCCAAAATCCTTGTTGTACCATTAAAATTAGATGCGTTTTTGAAGATGACTATTGGATAAAGGATTAAAAAAAAAACAAACCCTCACATCATCCAGTTTCCCCTAATAACAACAAATTAAGTAATGTAAATTATTTGAAGATTAGGCAGGCATCCACCATTTTGCACCTGAGTAACCTGCCAAACAAAATAAAACCAATATTCACAGAATTAATTTGATGGGAATGGTGTTAAGAAGCTTCCTTACAGAAATAATGGGAAATATCTCTTCATAAATGCAATTTAAATATGCATTTTACTTCGAAGTTAAAATGCATTTACTTCAAAGTTTCCAACTAACTTCTAAATGTAGGATATTTACTAATCTACATGTTCACCCCCCCAAAAGAAGTAGCTAAAATACATCAGTAGAGAATGGTGCATTTTCACCACAGTTTCTCTTTTTGCACATTTTTTAAAAAGACAATTCAGGGATTTTTTGAGAAAATGTAACAGTCTTCCTAGTGCAAGGAATATAACATACACAAATATTTTTGGGTTCTCTTTGTAAGTCCTGGATGCTAACTTCCAAGAGTACGGTTTTATCTCACAAGACAGAATTTTCCTTCTATGAATTTCTGCCCAATTTCTTTCACTTAAGCTTTGCAGCTCTTTCAAAATGATAAAGGCAGAACACATTTGGTCATTTTCTGACAGAACCTTGCACGTAACTTCTCTGAACAATATTAGTTCAAAAATATCCTGTATCTACCAAACATATTCCAAAAGCCACCTGAAAAAGGCCAGTAAAATCAGTATTTATATATTTAAAGATCAGACAAACTTCCAGCCTCACCATCAGGGATCTCATGAACTTCATTCCAGCTTTTTATAGGTCAAGGGCAGGGTCCTTACAACACTAAACACTACTGCACCATAGACTCAACTTCCCCACAACTCACCTTGGATTCCAGAATTCTGAGAAAGCAGAAAACCAGGGTCAAAGTTATTTCTGAAGCAGACTTGACACAACAGGAAAAATTATATCCAAGGAGACTGTTTGAATTAGTTGCCACAAGTCTTTAGAATGTGTATTCATTCCTACTACAGTGTTTTTCATCCCTTACTGGGAAGAATAACTGCTTTCAGAGGAGGATTACCCAGCTGATGGAAAATGTCCATTTTTTTCTCCTATCAGCCCACCCCCATGACCTGAACCCTTATCAGTCTTTGTTAGGTTTAAAAGCAGGTGCTGATGCAATCATTAGTTGATGGTTCAGACACTAATCACAGCAACCACTAATCAGCACAGTAAGGACTTTTTCTCTGAAAATTCCCAGTCAAGCTGCACACAGACAAATAAAAGAAAGCCAAGAATCAGAAGGAAGATCTCAGGAATCCCAGTCAGTCTTTAAATCCAGACAACACAGCAAAGGAGAACTTTTAAGATTTTTGAAGACAGAAATGTAAAGTCTTTGGGAGAACGTGACCTTTCAGACATATGAAGAGCTAAGCACAGCAGCACTGGTGAAGTGACAGAGTGAATGATGGAAATGAGAGATGAGCACCAACAGTGAGCTGAACACAAACAGGAGGCACAGTCATGCTAAAATGCAAAAGTTGCTTGTGTTTTGATCAAGAGAGAAGCAGCCAGGTACGAACATTAAACAGCACAAACCAAGCAGAGCTAAGTCAGGTCTGTACAGCAACAGCCCAAACAAACACAGACAGGACAAGTTCAGATTGGCACACAGAGAAAACAGGCTACAAAGATATGAGAGATGGAGCCCCAGCTGCATATATTGCATACTTACCTGGATTAGACTGCATAAATTCAGTGACTTTGGGTCCTTTCTTCTGGTTTTGTCAAATTGCCTTTATCTCTGGGAGTATCCCATGGAGTTGCTTACCTGCACCAGTGCAGCTCCTTCCAACTTCATTTCCAGTTTAGAGCTATAAAAGAACTATAAAGATCCAAAAGCAACAAGCCTTCAGACAATCCTCAAGCCAACAAACTGTAAATTAGTTGATAATTAAAAACTGCTTAGCATTGTGGCACTTTTTTTTTTTTGCCATTATAGGCCTATACCTAATGATAGGCAGCATTGCTTTTAGCTTCATCTTCCAGAGGTAAAAGTTGCCTACTACAGTTTGGTTCAATGTTGTAACTAATCTAGAGTTCCTATTGCTTTTGATTTCCACTCAAAGTGCCAAAGAAAAATGACTGGTTTTCTGGGGCTAATTTTACTATTTAAGATTTAAGCTAGTGATTATGGCTGACAGTATACAAAAGTTCAGAGATGAAGTGGCTGACTGAACTCCACTTTACACATGATACCAAGAAACTACTTAACCACTAATAGCCAGCCTCTGATGTGCTAAAAGAATAAACAACTTAACAGTTTGTTTGGTTTTGTGGTTTTGGATTTTTTTGTTGTTGCTTCTGTGCTTTGTTTTGTTTGAAACCACCCAAATAGAAAAATCAGCATCAGATTCACATTTAGGGCCATGAAAAAATATGGGTATTTTGGCCAAGTCTTGCAAAGGTTTGCATGCAGGCTCGAATAACCACATGAAGATCCAGCCTATTAAGTGGAGACTGCCATAGTAGTTAACCCCTAATATGAGACTTCTGAGGTCAGAGTGACATCACTTATATTTGTATCTACTTCATTACCCCTATTCCATTTAAGATGTCAATGAGGAGCGGTTAAAACAGATCTTTATTCTGCTCAGAGAGCAGATTTGATAACTGACAAGGACTACTTTGCCTCTGTTACAGGAGGTCATAAAAATGAAATCAAGCGGAATTTGATACAACAGAAAGACCCAGGTGGAAGAGGTGCTTCCCACTCAGTATTCTACATAATTGTGTTCGTTACCAGGTGGCAACAAAATTAAGACAATGTAATTTTAAAATATTGACAAGCTATGGCAAATACATGAACAAATTTCATCATTCATCAGATTTCTCACACTAAGAATACAAAGTCAACAAGCAAAGTTTTTCCCAGGCTGCTGAAATCTACACAGTATTTTGATTAAACTAAAAACATGACTCGAATTCATAACCAAGTAGATGCATGAACGGCAAGTAGTGATAATTTAGAGGAAAAAAGCTGTCTTGATTTACATTTTGATGTAGCTGTGCAAGCCATTATCCTTCTCTTTGAAAAACCTGTGTGTATGCTTCACTTTGATACAAGAAAGCATAAAACCTCCTACTTGAGGGAAATTATCCACTTAATGTAAAAAATCTACACAAAGAAGTGTTCATGGGACTGGAGCCCATGGAATACCAGAAGCCTTGCCAGTGGAACAAGGCATTAAAATTGTAGCTCATGAAGAAAGCACGCAGGGGTTATGCTGTACAAGCAAATCCAACAAGAAAGTTCAAAGAAGTTACAGATTTGTGGACTGAAAAATCTTCAAGTTGTTTGTAAAGATGTCTATTCTACAGCAACACTAACTATTCAGGCAGGTTATTACGCTGCAGTATCAGTACCATGGAGGATTCCATTCTCCTCTTCCACTCAGCTAAAAACTACATTAGTAAATTGGAAAAAAAGATCTGTAAAAGTTCTAACATGAAAGCATTAACATCAGAGAAATTTCTATTCAAAACTGTGCAACAGTGAAATGTCATAGATTTAGGTCCAGATCTTTAAGAAACTTCAAGAAATTAAGTTTAATGAAGAAAAAACTAGACTCAGAAGTCTAGTTTAATCTTAATTTGTAGTCTTTAAATGAATGCTCTCCCACAGCTGGACTAAGACTCCAGCTAAACTTGGGATGGGGATTTGTCCTAGGAGCACTAAATATTGTTTGCCCTTTCCTTACTCCCACAGAGAAGCCCACTTTGAGACCTGTGCTTTTCTGAGACGAAGGGGCACATCTGCTACAGAACAACCAGAAATGTATCAACTAAGAGACCTCATAAAACTTACTGGGTTATCTTTTCATATGGAACACTTGCATCCTCTTAGTAAGTCCTTCCCAAGAAAATAGAAAGCATGTCACACTGTTTTAGCAATCCTTTATTGAAGATAACAAGTTGGTTATGTTCACTGTATTGTATGAAACATCACAATATCATACTGGGAAGGTACTATCAGTACAGGGTTGGACCAGAGCGGACAGTCTGAACAATAAACCATTTTGCATTCTTCATTCCCTATCTTTTAACAACCCCAAAAAAACCAGTAAAGGGACAAATACCTGTTAACATCATCATTTAAAACACTTTAACTTACAAGGCTAAAATCTAATGAATAAATAAAATATACTGTGGCAATAATCCTCTCTAGACCAAAAAAAATAATAAATCAGATACACAGTGAATCAAAATGACAGGAAAAGCTGGCCTTCGGCATCAGTATGAAAGAGCGTGTGGTTTTTACAGACTCACCATGGGGATAAAGTTACAGAAAAATACCATGAATTTAATTTCACACAAAACCAGTTGATGACTGTCATTAGCTTAAAACTACACACAAGGGCAATTACATCCTCGCTGAAACACAGTTTAAACAAATAGGAAAATGTTTACAAGGCATCCACAGCATGTAAATCATGTACAGATGGATACATTCATTGTTTCCCCTCCCCAATAGCTTTTATTTTAGATAAATACTTTACTCTTCCCCATTTTCAGCATTTACTGGACTCATTACATGCACAACTCAAAGAAGTCAGAAAAAAAGTCAAGGTTATTGCAAAAATAGAATTAAACTAAGAATCTTCAAGTACCTTACATGACAGCCACTCTGTACCATGCCCATTGCTTATAAAATGAAAGGTCATTGAACCCATGAAAATATCTCTAATATTTTCTTAATTTAAAATAGATAATTTTAAGTGTATTTATAGTAATCTCAAAGTGATAATTTGAACTTTGAAAATAATGCAAACAATTAAAAATTATACCCATATTACACAAGACTTCTGTCTGTATCTTAAGCTGAAAAAAATCAAAAAACTATAGAAAACCACATATAGAACAAAAAAATAATCACAATTTACATTATAATAAAGGCAAATTTTCAGCATTTTTAAAAAAACCTGCAGCTGTGAGAGATGTCAAAGCAAGTCACTACTAACTATAAATTCACCAGTTTGTTTTTTTCAAAAAGATTTTCTCTAGCAAGAGTTGAAGGGTGTGTTGTACACATGCGTAAAATTCTTACTGGTTTTAGATGCCTAGAATCTTCATATATTATTGCCAAATACACTTATCTTCAAGCAAGCAGTAGGCAACGTATCACAATTAGGACACCGCAGGGAAACCTAACGGTCTGGTAATACAGGTAAAACTGGANATCAGTACCATGGAGGATTCCATTCTCCTCTTCCACTCAGCTAAAAACTACATTAGTAAATTGGAAAAAAAGATCTGTAAAAGTTCTAACATGAAAGCATTAACATCAGAGAAATTTCTATTCAAAACTGTGCAACAGTGAAATGTCATAGATTTAGGTCCAGATCTTTAAGAAACTTCAAGAAATTAAGTTTAATGAAGAAAAAACTAGACTCAGAAGTCTAGTTTAATCTTAATTTGTAGTCTTTAAATGAATGCTCTCCCACAGCTGGACTAAGACTCCAGCTAAACTTGGGATGGGGATTTGCCCTAGGAGCACTAAATATTGTTTGCCCTTTCCTTACTCCCACAGAGAAGCCCACTTTGAGACCTGTGCTTTTCTGAGACGAAGGGGCACATCTGCTACAGAACAACCAGAAATGTATCAACTAAGAGACCTCATAAAACTTACTGGGTTATCTTTTCATATGGAACACTTGCATCCTCTTAGTAAGTCCTTCCCAAGAAAATAGAAAGCATGTCACACTGTTTTAGCAATCCTTTATTGAAGATAACAAGTTGGTTATGTTCACTGTATTGTATGAAACATCACAATATCATACTGGGAAGGTACTATCAGTACAGGGTTGGACCAGAGCGGACAGTCTGAACAATAAACCATTTTGCATTCTTCATTCCCTATCTTTTAACAACCCCAAAAAAACCAGTAAAGGGACAAATACCTGTTAACATCATCATTTAAAACACTTTAACTTACAAGGCTAAAATCTAATGAATAAATAAAATATACTGTGGCAATAATCCTCTCTAGACCAAAAAAAATAATAAATCAGATACACAGTGAATCAAAATGACAGGAAAAGCTGGCCTTCGGCATCAGTATGAAAGAGCGTGTGGTTTTTACAGACTCACCATGGGGATAAAGTTACAGAAAAATACCATGAATTTAATTTCACACAAAACCAGTTGATGACTGTCATTAGCTTAAAACTACACACAAGGGCAATTACATCCTCGCTGAAACACAGTTTAAACAAATAGGAAAATGTTTACAAGGCATCCACAGCATGTAAATCATGTACAGATGGATACATTCATTGTTTCCCCTCCCCAATAGCTTTTATTTTAGATAAATACTTTACTCTTCCCCATTTTCAGCATTTACTGGACTCATTACATGCACAACTCAAAGAAGTCAGAAAAAAAGTCAAGGTTATTGCAAAAATAGAATTAAACTAAGAATCTTCAAGTACCTTACATGACAGCCACTCTGTACCATGCCCATTGCTTATAAAATGAAAGGTCATTGAACCCATGAAAATATCTCTAATATTTTCTTAATTTAAAATAGATAATTTTAAGTGTATTTATAGTAATCTCAAAGTGATAATTTGAACTTTGAAAATAATGCAAACAATTAAAAATTATACCCATATTACACAAGACTTCTGTCTGTATCTTAAGCTGAAAAAAATCAAAAAACTATAGAAAACCACATATAGAACAAAAAAATAANATGATTAATCCGCATCTGCCTCAGCGCCTCCACCAACCTCCCCTGCGTTCCGCCTTCCTCGGCCGCGCCGGGCTCCTTCGGTTGAGATTCAACACCCCAAAAAGATCAGTAGTTAAACTAAAAGTTTTTCTAANCAAATTTTCAGCATTTTTAAAAAAACCTGCAGCTGTGAGAGATGTCAAAGCAAGTCACTACTAACTATAAATTCACCAGTTTGTTTTTTTCAAAAAGATTTTCTCTAGCAAGAGTTGAAGGGTGTGTTGTACACATGCGTAAAATTCTTACTGGTTTTAGATGCCTAGAATCTTCATATATTATTGCCAAATACACTTATCTTCAAGCAAGCAGTAGGCAACGTATCACAATTTGGACACCGCAGGGAAACCTAACGGTCTGGTAATACAGGTAAAACTGGAAAATTAAAAAAAAAAAATACACATCTGATAGCGTATTGCCCAATTGAAATTACTTCCAAGCCACAGAGCTGCAAAGCCTTCCAACTTGGTAAAGTGAAATAAGAAACGTCTCAAACGATTACTTGTACTCTCTCTCTCATGCTTGTGTGTTGCATGTTTCATTTAGCCACAGTGTATCTTCAGAGTATACCTACAATCCTGTGCACCTCAGGTACACACACCGATCTGCTGAGAGAATATTCCTTCCTTCTTTTTTAGGGCCAAAGTTCATTACAGATGTAATCAGTATGCCTGAGGCTGGTAAAAATACTGTAGTACAGGCAATGCTAAGAGTGGCAATATCAGAAAACACAAAAATGAACAAATGATGGAAAATTCTAATATCTTTCTGCCCATTTCACAAAATGTTGGAAATCCACCAGAAAATTTCCCTTGTATTGAAGAAATCAGATTTAAAAGTTTTTTCCCCCTTTCAGAATCAAAAGCATTTTAGCAGATTTGTAAGGCTACCACGGATCTTCTAGATCTCCAGAACCCTACAGGAAAAGAAGAGGAGAAACATTACTACTCACCAATACAAATGAAAACATTTTGTTGCACTTTGGATTTCAGTGGCATAATTAAGAAGAATATTAGCATAAGACAGAAAACATGTTCCTTGTTTTCCACACCTGCTCACTTCCACACACAACTATTTCCTGCTTGTCAACATCATGATGGAATTTACTTTTATAAAACATGAATCCAGTAAAGCTCTTATAGCAGAATAACTTAAAACCAAGATTTACATAAAATTGTACTAAATCACTACTATCAATACATACATCTGTGCACTACAAACCAAAAAAAAGCTTTGCAAAATACTACAGAACTCAGCTTCTCATGTATTCCTGGTCCAAAAGAAATTCCCATAGGTCATTTTCATTAAGGCAGTGAAATTTGTACCTATTTTGAACAATTATATTTTTGTGCGTGTGTTATGTTATGAACTGACAACTGACACAAGACTTCCAGATTTCACTTATTAGCAGATGAGCTACCATTACTGCAAAGTCCCAGTATTATCATCGACCTACCCAAATGGACATACGTGTATGTGTTCTTCCCCAAGAGACAAGGAAAAGATTTGGCAGAAGGCAAACTTTAGAAGAATAGTT
>VXBC01002698.1:0-40701 GCA_013399945.1 Ploceus nigricollis | reverse complement strand
ACAACAAAATTTAAGAAACGATAACTATAAAACCAGCATTTTTAATAATTTCAATTTATTTTGAGCCAGTCAAAATACCTCCTCCCATCTTTATTTCAAATGTCCTTGATCAATACAGATGATACCCCCCCCACAACTTTGGTCATTTATCAGTGGAAAATTTTGAAAATTTAAGCTTCTTTAGCCACCAGGTCAATATATTTAATTGTGAATTTGTGAATGCTGTACAGCCAGTAGCAGCACAGTTCTGTGAAAAACTCGGAGAATAGATAACTCTACTGATAGTAGTTTAGTTGAAGCATCACATCAAAACAAATGCTCAGAGTTTTAGTGAACACTCTCTGATTTCTGCATGCATGATGCTGCCAGAAAAGCAAGCAGCTACCCATGAGCATGGGGAATGCTGGTATTTGAACAACATAAGACACACATTTGGGCAGATTGTGTATTGCCTGGAAAAATTAGCAGGTAGAACAGTTATTTAATGTCAAACCTAAGAACCTACAGTACAAAATCTGATCATTGAGTGCTGATTACAGAATGGAAGTCTCCTCAGCAAATGACCTACTTGGTTACAAGCCTTCAGTTGAAAAAAATGTTGTGTTTTTTGGTGATAGACTTACAGTGCTTTGACACTGACACTAGGTATTTTCACTTTCAAGTGCTAAAGCAGTACTGTTGTTTTAAGGGAACAGTACATTTTAAATTATTAATATCTAGCAACTTATCAATCTAGACAAATGAAACTATCTCTGGAAGCTGGCAGATTTTGCAAGACATTAGAAGCACAATCCAGACTGCCTTGTTTTCATGCTGACCTCATTTTATTGTCATGTAGTCCAAAAGCTTCCTAACTACAAGTACTGCTGTCATTCATTTACAAGCTTAATAGCAATATTGCTATTGGGATCAGTAAGATTTTGCATGCTCTATGTAATGTTGCTGATTAGCACATTCCAAGTTAAAATGGGGACAATTTTACCACAAAAAGGAATATTACTGCATATAATGGCATCCCTCTAAGTTTAATTTTTTCAGGAAATAAGAGACATACTTTCACAGTGGTTTGCTGGTCTTAGTTTGAGAGGTTTTGACTCCCATGTACTAGCATTTTCATATTCAAATATGAACATATTCAAGAGAATATTCAAGAATTCAATACTCTCTTGTCTTCAAGAGCACAGAGAGGAGAAGCAAGATAAAGGAGATAGTTTTAATGTATGAAATGGAACTGTTTTAATACTTTATAAGCACAATGTCAGCAAAAACCCAGGGCACCAAGAAGAGGCTACAGATGTGTCCTGTTTCTTGGTTTGACAAAGAAAAAAACTGAGTTACGTATATACCTAGCTAATATTAAACACGGCAACATAGCTGAAGACTTCCAGTTTTTTAAAATTCAGGGAACATTTAAATTCCGTATTTTGTCTACTCCATTAGTTTTGCTCTGAGCTTGACATTAGCACACATACACCCTGAAATTTCCACATTTCACAATACCAAGATCTTTAAAAATTCCTTTGGCAGACTGAAGTGAATAATTTTGCTCCATGCAACACTGAAGAGTAAAAGCAATAAGCAATATAATAGCAGCCCTGAGGCTCCTAAGCAATTCAAATGCTGGTAGGAGTTGAATTAGCAATGCTGTTAGTGTTTGATATTCAAACTCACATCCTGCATGGCATTGCACCCTATTTTACAGCAGGCTATTTTGTGCTCTCCTTGTGTCCCTCAGCGCTAACAGACAAGAAACCCCACAGACAGTAGGACAGAAATTGCCTCTTTCATGTATTATACACTATATAGAAAGAGATTTCTCTCTAATGATGTGTGGCTAGAACAGGTCCCCGAAAACTATGGTTATTGTGCAAGGTAGCATTTGCCTTCCTCCACACTTCAATTCAACTGAAGTGCTACTGACCATAAAAATCAAGAATAAATTTGTGCTAGCCATATTCAACATGAGCATTCACAATTTTTACACAAGTTTTGTGCTATTAAATTATGTGTATGAAAAGGGGTGCTATGTATTAAAGACTGGATTTACAATGTTGTGAGAATGATGTAAGAGTTGTGTCCATTTACATTTTTTTATGTGTAGCAGCCCTTAATGGCATATGATTTGGTTCAGCCAACTGCCAGAGTGTATTATTAGTAAAAACAAGAGAGAAACATGATGGATTTCAACTAAGATGCTCAAAGGTAGCTTTAAGCAAATGCCATTGAAACGATTAACACAGCCACTGTAATTTTAACATTGTTTCTTGTGTTTAAGGATATATACATACAGTGAAGTAGTCTAATTGGATAATAGTCTCCTAGTCTTAGGAACACATCAAAAAATTTAAATGGTCAGAGTAGAGTCACCGAGAAAGAGTAGTGCTTTAGCACAGGAAGTAGAACAACTCTGCAGTGGTATTTTAAAATCACAGTGCTAACAATTATTTAGCTATGAAAACATTCTTTTAAATTCCCTTTAAAGATCTGAAAGCATCAGGCCCCAATACATAACAGATTTCTGTGCTTTCACTCATATTTGTAAAGGCACAAGCCACCACATTTATAGCAGAAGTCTCTGCTCAAACAATGGTAAAGTTGTTCATTGCGACTACAGCGCAGGGCTCTCTCCAGCCCTGGATTTATAAAATACTTGTAATCTGCTGAGATTCCTAGCAGAAAAAATTTAGTACTATTATACCCTCAAGCCAGACTAGTGATCTCTGGATACTGCTGTAAGAAAGGATTCTTTTCTTTCTCAGACTCTTGCTCTGCATGACATCTCCTTACTTAGGCTCTGTGTTAAGGTTTCTCAGAAAACGCACATGTGAAGAATAAAAATCTACTACCACTAGTTTGGATAACCAAAAAACAAAATCCAAGTGCAACACTATCTGAAATGTTTACAGTGCTGAATAAAATAAAGCTAACCTAGAAACAGATAAAATCAAGGTTTTAATTTATATACTAAGAACTAACTTGCAAAGCTATTATGTTCCAGTTCACATGAACTCACGGTAACTATTTAAAAATTATTAGATACTAAAATGTATAGTCTTTAGAAGAAAGCCATATTCTCAATTGCAGAAGTTAATCTGACTATTTGACTTGTTGTTTGTGTGGTTTGGAGGGGTTTTTTTTAGTCATTTGCATTAATATTTTAGCAACTAACAACATTACTATTTTGCCATGATAAAAATTGCTCTAGTCTTATATACAACCATAAGATAGAAGATGACTGCCACAGGCAGGGCTTCCAGTCAGTAACGGAAGTGTTCTGCACAACACCCGCTCTCAGTGGGTGCACTGCTAACCACACACAGGGAAGGATGCTCAGGTGCAAGTTAAATGTGCCTTTGTGCTCTGCAGACTCAGCATCCATGTCTCTAGCACCTAATTTTTCATATGAACATCTGCTCTTGCCTCATACTAGTTTAAACAGTAGCATCATTGGCCAGATTTCAATCTCACTTGGCAATGTCTTCATTGGGATATACTGTATGTTTCCTTCCTGCCTTTGCTTCCTGCTTTAATGTGAGATGTGTAGCAACATTACCACTGTGTGTAGACATTCTGAAGAGTCTGATGTTGAATAATTGAACAGCTTCCTTCCCTTTACATCTCTGGACACTACAGTATCCAGTCCAGAAGGCTACAAGATCACCACACATACACCTGAAACTGAGTAAGACCAGCAAGGAAGTCATGTTTTCATCTTCTCAGATGAGGCCCACTAGATGCATCACTTCAAGGACATTAAGATAACTTGCTGGGAAGATGCAAAATTGTATGCAGGAATTGTATCCTTCACCAAGGGGGAGTTCATCCTCTCAAACTACTCTGGGCTAGTACCACTTAAGGTGAAAAAAACAAAGGTGCTGACTGGCAAATGACATGCTATCACAAGCTCAAACTAGAATTTAAAGCACTCTATTTAAAACATGTATCTGACATTTGCACTTCTATATCAACATAAGAAAAATTTAGGAAGCAGACTGCAGTCTACTGTTCACATCTCTTTTTAAAGAAACCAAATTAAAAGCTAAACCAACTACTCAGGGATTTTAATGGCAAGAAAGGTCAAAGCTGTTAATGGTATATTGTTTTATGAGCAAAATGCATATTTAGGTTAGCTACCTCATTTTATTAAATTAAAATGGATGATGCACAAACATCTCCTGAAAGGAGCCAATAGACAAACAGCTGCTGTACTACATATTAGGGCTTTCAGCAAACTTGCATGGCTATTGAGAAGTAAATCTAGACTTAGAACAGGTGTATCATAAATGCAACTATGGCATGTAACATTTCTAAAATGTAACCATTTGACAAACATTCAGGGTTTTTTCTTAAAATACCAATTAATTTGTAAAGCCTATGCTGTTTTAATTTTTATTTAATTTTTAAATAAGCCACATATACCAGTAAATTTTCCCCCAAAAGCAGGGGAAGTTCTGGCTAAATACAAAAAGTAGTAGCAGGCTGATAGAGGTGCAGAGTTTCCTGAAGGACTAAAGAAGCTGAAAAGGAAAATTGTATGTATCTTGGTTTGGGGTACTGTTGCACAATTTCTTTAAAGTGAAATGAAAAAAGTATGTCCTATCACTTTTAAACTAGACAAAGGAACAAATCCTAAAAAATTAACAAGTTAACAGATTTCTTCTCAATTTGTACACTAACAGAATAGTGGCCCCTTCCACCCATACAAGATTTCTAACTGAAGATAACAAATCAAATATAGGCAGTCAAGAGAAGAGAACAATGGGAAAGACACAGTAACAATTGTGGTGAGACTGCATATTTACTATCTCAAGGTGTGCAATTGATAATTTCAAGGTATTTTAAGTGCAACACCATTCACTGTAATAACTACCTGACTGAGGGCCTTGTAGGCATCTGAGAAGAAAAAAATATTACAAAGGATTTACTAGAATAGGAATGGTACTTCAACAAAACAGTTCACAAACTGTACAGGAAATGACAATGTGTACAAGAACTGATGGTTTTTATCAGTTCTTCAGTTTTCCACAGTTTTTAAACAAATTTAACCACAATTGATAGAAACACCAGTTATTACTTACACTAATATTAAGAGCTACCTGATAATCAGGTTGAGAGGTACAATAAACCAGATTTCAACATACTATTTAAAATTCAACTTCATAGGAAATGGGAAGAAGAATGTGAGCCATTTTAGAAATCATAACTGAAGTAATCTAAAATTATTTTTCCTTAGACCAGTAGAGATGGGACATGAAAAGATAGTGTAAATGCTATGAAAATAGTCAATATTAGTTTTGTAATCTTTTATATTCAGTGTACCAAGGCCTTCTTACAGAAGACAACAGGAAGTGTGTTTGCCCCCTCTTGTACTAAATTTCTGGACAGTAGACATAACAGCTAGTTAAGTAATGGATCTGCTGACTACTAATTTTTTACAATTATAAACCATAGTTTAGAAAAACCCTGCACTGTTGCCTCACAGGTTTGACTGAGAAAGTGCTAGTCATTTAGATGTTTAAAAAGTCTTTCAGAATTGGGTGTCAGTTTTCTGTCTTTTAGAGGAAGAACTTCTATATCAAATCCATCCAAAGCAAGGTAAAAATTAGAGGTATGTTACAATATGTATCTTGTATTTCTAATATTTTATTCCCAGTGGTGAACACTTTTGCTTAATGTATGACATCTTTGATGTTCACATTAACAAAGAGGTGTAGCAATCAAAATGGGAACTTACCCCCTCATTGTCTCTGTGTGGATTCAGCCTAGTATACACATTTTCAATAATATTACGCCTAAAAAGAGAAGTTTTAAAAAAATTAAGCAAAACGAAGTATTTCAAAACATTGAGAAAAGTTTGATCAGAGTAGGCATTTTGAACTGTTTAAAGTATTTTTCTTTTAATCTACCTTTTAAAAAGATGAAACCCACTCTGGGTCTTTACTCACTTTCAATAAGAATTTGGGGATCTAGCAACTGGTTAAGATTTTTAAAGACTGCGCAAAGCAAAACCATTTTTTACCTTACCCTCTCCACGATCCATCTCTTTTTACAGCTGCATACTCAGATTTTGTCAAGAGTAACATTTAAATCTATATTTTGCTTGTTATAAAAAATTCTTCAAGTTGCAGCAAGTTCAGCAATTCTTGCTGGTTTTCTTGTCTTATTTCTGGATGTGGAACTTGAAGACAGGTCAGTTTTCCCCCATCTTTATTACATATACACAGGTTACAACCTGTCTACAAAATTTTGAACTGTGGTATGCAGAGTATATAACCCCTGAGATATGTTTTCTATTGTCTATTCACAGTGTAGAAATTAAAACACAAAAGCCACTAGCTAGACTTTTTTTGTAGCCAGCGCCATTTAAGGCCACACTTTCACAGGCAGTCAAAATAAGCACAAAGAACTTCACAAAAAATAAAACCCATCATATAAACAGACTTCTGATGCAAAAAAGGTTATGCACTCACATCTTCAAATCAAAGTTAAAACTGGCAAGCATTCAGACAGCTGTAATAAATATGATCAAAGTTATTGACAGCTTCAACAAAAAAAAGAACTGTTATGTGGACTAAGACTCTTAAGTCTGGAAGTGACCAAGATCTCTAAAAATTGTGTCTTACAGAATAAGGGGCACCAACTGTTGACTCTTCTAAAGAACACAAAGGCATCAGATGTCAAAACAGCAGCAAATATCTCAAATATACATGGTTCTCAATGCAACAGAACTTTCTGTCCCAGAATACTGAGGATGCTACAAGTTCGATGAGGCTCCTCCTGAACATATTTAAGAAATCTGGAAAGGTTGCATATTTGAGGCAGCATGGGATCCATTGGAACTGACGGAAGATCTTCCTATAGAAAAGAAACTGAATCTTTTTGCCAATGCTAGAGGAAAGGGTTCTCTCCATTTAGTTCCACAATTAGTGATAGAGGAATGACACAATTCTAACTAAGTATCTGTACTACATAAAGCAAAGGCACCTCCAATGTAACAGAAAACACCTGGACAGTCCAAGCAAGACTGCTACAGAAGCAGGAGGCAGCCACTGCAGTGGGTTTAAAAAGACAGGAAAATAAGCTACTTGGGAATTATCCAATCTTTTAAATTCACTTTTCTTTCTTTCACCAGTGTATTTCCCTGTGCTTTTCTTCAGGAGCAAGATTTTGAGTGGAACTACTAAGGCCCAGGTGCCAGTGTAGCTCAGGGCTTTTGTTTACTTCAGCAACAAACCTCCGTTCTTGAGGCAGCATTTGAAATCACAAGGGGATTGGAGTCAAGCCGGAAAACAGTCTCTGGAGAGTAGGATTTTATAGGCTAAAACAGCACCATGAGCTGACCCGTACATCTCCTGTCTCAAAGAGTGGGCCAGCAGGGGCTTCTACATAAGTGAGAAGCTTGAAGGAAGGAATTATACGGCACCAATATAAATGGAGCTACTTAAGGGGTTCCTAAGTTTTGCAAACATACTCTAGTCATACTAACACTGAATTGCAATTCTCCAGCTCAGACATACTAAAAATTGGGAGCAACTTTAACTGGTGCTAAAACCATGCATCACAGCCACAGACAAGATCTTTTTGTGACCTGTTTGAGCAAGGTCTTGGAGTTCAAACACAAGGACAAAGTGTAACTTCTTCATGACCTGGTAACATCCCAGGATAAGGACTTCAATAAAAAGAATATTCTCTTGTCAGGACAAAAGTTCTAAGTTAACACAGTACGTTGATTTGGGTCGTGCAGTAGTATTTTTTTCCAAGACTTCCATTAATTTCCTGCAAATAAAATGAACTTACATATGTCACTGCCTGTCTTTGTCCCAAGTTCAGAGGCCAAGAACAAGTTACTTAATACTGTATAACATTCTCTTGAAAGAAACTGCAGGTACACCCCTGAAGTCAGGGGACTTTAAAAGCCAAGATGAAGAGAAAGGCACCAAAATGCAAATTCTGAACCAAGTCCATGAAAAATGTAACCTGGTTCACAACAAATTAAAACAGAATAGTGCAGCAATACATGATGTAGTTATTAATGAGCAAAACAACAAAACACAGTAGTTGGGAGGCATAAAGAAAAACAGGCACACCAAAACTTCTCTGAATGCCTGGAATGCACACAAGTGGAGAAAAAGGCCCAGAATGTACAGATACTTCCAAGGCCAGAGAGATATAATCATGGCAAACAGTGCTCATTAACAAGTACATGCAATGAAAATAGATGCACACACACACAAATACTCAGAGGACAGGACTTCATATTTTGTAAAATACAAATATTTCAGAAAGAACATGCTCTATGCTAGGGAACAATAATCAGTCCCAATGTCTGGGGAATTCCAGATTAACAATTGTTTATGCAATCCTAAGTTCTTTTCATTAAAATCTTCAAGTTATATGTTGCTAGAACATCACCATTGGGCTCCCCAAAAAGCCAATGTAATTTCTAAAGGTTTATTCCAGTTAAGTTTTAAGATGCATATTCTATTTCAATATTCTCGGTTATCTACCATTCAGTTTCACACTAAACAAATAAAAACAATTTTCTCATGAGAATGTTTGCTGAGCAAACAAGTACTGTTCCAAACTTATAATGGACATTAAGTGGTTGGGAAAACATGACATCAGGAAAACTGATCTCCTGGCATTTTTGATATTCATTTTGATATGTTTGATAACTCTTAACAAATGTAAAGCAGTAAAAAGCCAAGAATACATATATATTTTTTTAAATGGCCACATGGAATTAATAAATTAATATGTTATGTACCAGAATATGATTATGTGTTTCCTCTTTACCATCCTGGAATGGGAACAATGACACAAATGTCTATATACTGCAAAAGGTAAACTAAGTTCAAACAAAAAATTTGATTTGAGTATAGCTATTACAATAAGAAAGCTTTAAAACATTTAAATGAAAGAGTGTCAGTGAATTTAATAGTTCAAAAAATTCTAGTACTGTACTCACTTGCCAGCTAAACCACCTCCTGGTGGTAAATTAGGGATATTCTCTGCAGTTAAAATACGAATAACATGAGCAAGATCAGGCATTCCTTCTTCACCTGCTTTTTCCATAATTTCTAATTTAAAAACACAAGAAATCTTGAATTAATACCACTCATTGGCTAAAACACTGAAATATAAGATATTATCACTTTTTAACAGAGGCATTATGAAAAAGTTACATGTAAACAGGAAAACATTCTTTGCATTTTAGGTTAACAGTCTTTGCATGGTAGAACAGAGCTTAAACTCATAGTCTTTCCAGTATGCATCAGGCCTTACTCTCTAAGAGAAATTCAGAAGCAGACTGTGAACTGAATGAAATACCCTGGAGATAGCAGCCTGTTCTCCCTGAAAAAGACAGCAGCTGGGAGTCTGTTTCAGTTAGCTTCCCCTTGCAGTGCAACATGTTACATGCCATAAAGCCAATGCTTCCCCAGGATTCTGGCACGCTTCCTTGTGAGTAACACCTTGTATCCTCAAAGGCCTGACTCTCCAGCGCACAAACACTTTGACCACCAAGCAAACAAGAGGATACATAATGGATAGATAATATTAGCACTCAAGTGGCCAAAACAGAATATGGAACTGATGAGGAATAATTAAAAATACTTATTTTAATAATAATTTAAAATTATATTCCGTTTTCAAAGCTGACATACACCTCAAGTCAAGTCCAGTGCTTCTAGCTTGGAAAAAAACTGCCTGAACTGCAGTAAACCTTCACATATTCTCTTTCATCAGGGTTGCTATTAAGATGAATGTATAATATCTATGTATACACTCACACAGGCATAATGCTACCAGCTTCCAGTCATCAGCCTCCACTCATTCAACCATGGCATAAAAAGGTTTGGAGTTCTATGCACAAGTCTTCTATTTTTAAGAGACAATATTTTTTCTGAAAATCAACTAAATTAAGAAACGGAGTGCTATTTCCTGTAAACACTGCTCTAGATAAAACTCTCTTTAAGAAGAATTAAGAATGAATCCTCTCAAGTATCATCCTAAAAAAACTTCAGTCATTCTGTATCTTGGCTACTATCCAAAGATAATAAACAAATAATTTAATTTTCTTACAATTGATTACATTCTGGATGACTGACTTAGAGCCTGCAGTTTATGAATTTCTTAAGTTAGCAGAAAAGCACACCACCTACCTACCTCAAACCCTTCATCCCAAGTTTCCTAGTATTTAAACCTTTCTTGATGTCTATCACTTATCCAGGAAGGAAGTGATACTCAGGCTTCTCTTAGGACTACCAAGATCAACAAAGTGCTTGGCAAGGTACTCACCCACTTTGTATGAGGCACATCTGTAACCCCTCAAAGCAATCACTTGTAGAATAATCATACTGCCTTGTAACAAATAAGGCACTATTATGCTTTTAAGTCCCAATTTTAAGCCAGCACCATACAATCTTTGCATAGAATAAGATATCTGCACTACTACTAGAAGTGATTAAAAATAAGGACTGTTCTATGAAACTTGATGTGTATTATCATCCATCCATCCATTAGGGATAAATCATGGCTAGCAAAGGAACTGATAGCTGAGTAAGTATGCCTGAATCTTAGGATTTTGATCACTTCTTCCACACATACACAAATTAGCCACAACTCCTCTTATAAATTGCATCCTTTTGTTCAGTTCTACTCAGTTAGAAGTAATTGTACTGCTATAATATAATTTTGCTGAGATACATTTGACAGGAAACATTTCTTATGAAAATATACTTTTTATACCAAGAGCACATCTGGTTCTATACACAGGAAAAGTGGACAAATAGCAAGAATTAGTAACAAAAAAACCTATAAATGTAAGAAATTTCTAAATATTTATTGCAAGCATAAGGGTTTTATATCTTCTTAAAAAGGAATGAAAGCAATCACAGCTAAAGATTGCTATATGTTTCTTGGTACTAGAAACATATAGGTTTATACTGCATAATAACTCCTCAGGGAGTGCTGAACTGAACCATAAGCACCTCCTCTCCATTTCTAGAAGGTGGCAAACTAAGAATTCTGGATGACCTAATCATTTTCTTTTTATTTTCCTGGTATTAGAGTGAGTAATTTTATCCAGAACCTGTCTCCTCTCTTAAAAAAAAAAAAAAAAAACCTTCCTAACTTCTTCCTAACTAAGAAAATCGAGAATAAAGCAAATGAGCATGCATGACCCACTGTCATTACACATCAGTTAGCAGACACACACTGTGGATGTGCTTGACAAAGGCCACCAGAGAAAGAAACCAAATGTTCTCAGAAACAGATTTATGGGCATTTACAAAGTTTTCAGCTTAATCTCTGTGATGTTAAGAATAACCCTATAGCAATTATATTGCTAATATAATTCAGACACTTAAAGAATAATTCCTGATATTATTATATATGTATACTCATGAAAAGTCCACCACAAAGTCTACTACTTTATCTCTGAAACACTTTCCACTAAAAGCCTAACACTTCACTCATGGATAGGCATTTTGAAAATTCAGGTAACATTTAACTTCCATTTGATATAATGCAGGTCCCCAACCAGACAGCATTACAAGTTCTCCATGTTCCAGCACCTCCTTTCATGCCCAGCTATCACATTATGACAAATGAGTTTTATATACAGTATATATTCCACATATGTAAAATGCATCATCCAACTGAGGGGATTAACTGAGTATTTACCAGTATGACTGTTTAAACCTACACAGATCATGTGCCCCTACTTAAGATTTGTGGGGTTAGTGGTTTTTTGGGTTGTGTGGAGTTCTGTGGTTTGTCTATTATTAACTACAATTCTGATACTCTCTTTCAAATAAACTGAAACATATCAGAGAACTGAATTGACTTCTGCGCCTAGTTTTCACATTGTGGGACCAAACTTTGGATCTCTGAAAAACAGAGCAGAAAGTACTTGCAAGGGGCAGTAAGAAAAAGTGCCAAGCATTATCTCACTACTGCCCAAAACACCTGTGGAAGGTGCCCCATCCATGGCAGTGGCACTGGAACTAGATGATCTTTAAGGTCCCTTCCAACCCAAATCAGTCTGTAATACTGTGATTGTGCTCTGGGGATGGACCAATTAAAGTACTCAAACCAAAAGCAGGGCTGTGCTCAGAGTCATAAATGACTCAGGCACAAGCTTAACCTCATTAAGTATTTCAGTATACTCTACAAGTGGCAGCTTTGGAATGCAGTTATTCACATTCCATCAACTTCAAAATCCAAACTAGCAACAGAGCATGGGTATATATTTCTTCCACTGGAAATCTCTGTAAAGGATGGTCTGCTGAGTTTGTTTTTTAATCAATCTGTTAAAATAAAAAAGTATCTCTAGGTATTAAGACAATAATTCTCTTTTAAGAACTGTGGAAAGATCTTAGGGAACTACTAACTCAACTCATTATACAAATATACAAAATCTCAGCATTCCACTTATGAATGTACAAAGACAGAGTACAAATGTTACATGTGCAAGTATTAAACTGCTTTTCAACTTGTTTTATTTTTTACTTTTTTAAATCTAACAAAAGCATGCCTTAAACACTGCTATTCTCCCTGAGCCACAGCTTAAAATGCCCAAGTATAGTACTGAAAAAATCCTGTTGCCTAAAAGGGTGATGGGTTTGTACAGTCACCTTGAAATTTAAGATCCACAAGAGAACAGAAACAGAACAGTGTGTATTCATTAAGAACAAGCACCACTGATCAAACTAATATTGCTTCAGGAAGTCCCAGAGGACTTACTATACTAAGTTCTAATGTTGCCCTAACTTATATTAGTCACTTAGTGAAAGTGGAGGGTATCCAAGAGAACTCATAGTTTACATTTTTGACAACATCTATCTTTGCAGCTTGGTAGTTCCAAGACAATCTTATTTTTTTCAGAATGTTTTTACTACAGGTATAAATATAATTGTGACTGGCTATCAGCCAACTGCATATAACTTGTAAGCTGTTACGTCATTAATAATTTTTTTTTAAATGTTGTTCTTGGTAATTTGCATTCAAACACCATTATTTGCTTTTTGAAAGGAATAATCAGCCTCTAGAAAGGCATTTTAAACAAATCCATATTATCAGTGTCACAACATATCTATCAGGCTTTATGTTTTTAGAGTTGCAGACAGTTTAAACCTTCCAGGCACAACTCCTTTATGCACTGTTTTCTACACTAAGTTAAAAGATGAACACAAAACTGATTAATGCAGCTGTCTTAACCAAAAAGAAACTCCACCTTCTAAAATTTTTACCAACATTTGAGATGGTACTGTTGCCCTCATGGGGTTTTTTCAAGTCAAAAATATTCCTGCTCACTACTTAAACCTTTAAATCAGACACTGTTCTTAAAAATTCCAACATATTTCTAAACAACTTTCCTCATGTTGCTTAGGAGTTTGAAACATTTTGCTAAGGCCTTTATCCTTTCTGAACAAATAATATTCAAGGCACATGTGTAAGGTAAACTGCAGTCCCACAACTTTTTTTCTCCTTTTAATGAAGGAGACTGTATCAAAATTACAATTTCATAGAATTTATGAATGCAAAAATTTGTTAAAAATCAGATATTTCAAGTTCTTCTCAAGTCTGTTTCATTTACTTTCTCCACACCTTGTCAGAATTTCTCAAATATGCTGTCATTTCTTGCTAAATACTTGCTTTTTAAAGGCCTTGAACTCTGTCCAATTAGCAAAACACAGAATGACACAGGGAACTCAAGCAGGGAAAAAAAAAATCAAGAGCTGAAGCAACAGAAGTTCAAGCTTTGGAGCAATTAATTTCTCTAAAGCACTTAAGCTAAACAATCATTTTGAGTTATATTTGAAATTACTCCACATCAGTTTGGACTACAAACTCTAAACTATTTTTTTTTTGTATATGTATTATTTAGTTAAATGTGATAACAGAGCTAAAATAATCAGTTAATAGATTAATTAATCCAGACACTCTGATCACAAGTTATTTGACAGCTTTTCTATTAATATTCACTTAAAAAAGCAATAAAATCCACTGCAGTTCCATGTATTTTTCACCTATTAGGTAAGAGAGCAGCCACCAAGAAGCTGGGAATACTAACCTGTAACCACTGTGCACACCTGACTGCTGCCAGTGAAGGCAACTGCTCCTGGCTCTCTCCCAGAGCCTATTAACAGCTCATGTACTCTACTCTGACACAGAAGATAACAGGTATTTATCTTAACTAGTGTCATCTAGGAAACCTGGGATGTAAGCCAAATTCCAAGAAACAGGCCTAGAGTTAGCATTTGAAGTGACCACTAGTACTCTCTAAACTCAACAGAAATTACAAATATACAACTCAATTCAATTTAGATCCCATTTAAAAAAGAGGAAAAGACACCACACACAACAGCTGTGTGCTCACAGATAACTCGTACCTGAAGACTGTCATGCATATATATTAAAATTTAAGGTGGCTGCACCAACTATCTGGATTACTGGGACATTGACACAAAAACCAAGTACAGCTTTTTCTTTCTGTCAAAAACTTGCACAGAAAAAGGGAAGAAATAGTAGAAACAGTACATCCCTTTTAATATTTCATAAGCAGGACAACAGCAAGATCACAATTCACTGAGTTGATACAACACTCTGCAAGGTCAGTAGTTGCATTTTAACCTATGAAGACAGCACTAAAAACTTAGAGCTCACATTAAGAAAATGTTTGCAGAATACCAGGATAAACTAAGCACATGGCCTAAAACATTCTTCCTGACATACAAAAGTTCAGAGTTATAACCAGGCCTGATTTTAACCCAACATAAAAGTGGCATAATGTCTTTCATGGCTTTTGTTTTCATGCTCAAGATAGTTATGACACTACTGTGCTCACTATCACAATCAAACTGTGATTTGTCCGCTATCTAGTGAACTAAGTGGATTTCTTACCTTCAACCCGTGATTCCAAGTACTTATCCAACTCGGCATCTTTTTTCACTGCCTCCTCTGAGACCTTAGGAGCATTTGAAAAACAAACTAATACAATACTCATGTTATCACGACTCCCCTATGTGACAAAAAAGAAAGAGAAGTTAGTATCTTTAGTCTTATTCTTCATCTTTCTGCTCTAATCACATTTGTACTTTTTCGAAATACAGTACTACAGATAAACCCGGAAAAAAAAGAGACCCTGAAAAAATCCTGTGGTCAGCGCTCAGTTTTACTGGAAGTATCCAAAAGTGACCATCCCTTAACAAGACTGGTTGAGTTCTTGGTCAGAAAAGCAATTTAAACCAATTTAAATGGCATTTATACCAATCATACACTGTATGGTATATGCTGGAATACAACCCTATTTCTGGAAAAAACACACAACTTACCCTTTAGAGTTACAATTGTGAACTTCAGTATTTTCCTCAAAATTGCACGTTTAGTCAGTGGCCTAACAAAGGAACTCTGTTTGTACTAGCAGGAGTCGCACTTTTCACAGAATGCTGGAAATGGAGTACCTATTTAACATATGTAGACCAACCAGTAGTTGCTCCAAACAAACTAAATTTGAGAAGTGGAAGCAAGCTCAGACGCAAAGGTGGTGTTACTCCATCTAAGCTACAATGAGCTGAGGGCACAGGTGACAGACAAACACCTTGAAGAGGAGATGGTGCCAACACCGGTTTTACGCCAAGAATACAAACACTACCCAACTTCAAAGAACAAAAAACCCACAAAGTACCTTGTTCACAATAGATTAATTTTACAAATTTACAAATTTTGTATTTAGAATCAATGTTTAGAGCTGGAACTATATTTAAGCATTACTTGGGGAAAAAAAACAGCCTTTATTTTTGCAATTGCCATCACCTTTCTAAGCATATAGGGTGACGCTGTATATTCTTCTATACAGTCAAATGGGTACAGAATTTTAAGGAAAAGAAGTTGGAGAACGGGAACAGTAGGCCAGGAACAGCTGTGAACACTGTACCCATCTAACCAGAAGATAATTTTAGACAGCTGCTTGGAGAAAACACTTACATACCTTATGTAAACAAGTGTCCACTACCCAATTGCACACTGTTTCCAGGTCATCTGATACTTCAAGTCTAGACTTTACATATTCACAGAGCTCTTCATTGCTCATTACATCCCAGATGCCATCACAAGCCAGGATGATAAACTCATCTTCTTCTGCCCTTAAAATTTCACACACCTCAGGCTCTGGAGAAACAAGTTGTTCTGTAGGGCCTTTACCATCAACACATTTGTAGTCATAGTCCCCCAGAGCTCGAGAAACTGCCAATGAACCATTAACACGCTGAATCATTACACTGCCTCCTGCATTCTGGATTCGCTCTTTCTCCCTTGGGTTGCAAGGTTTGTGATCCTGTGTTGAAAAACAGACTTGTCCATTCCTATAGAGAACAGCACGTGAATCACCACAGTTGATAAAGTATACATGCTCAGGTGAAATCATAACTCCCACTGCTGTTGAGCCACTTCTGTCCATGCCATTTCTGAGGTCTGCAAAATTGCGCATATACTCATCAATTTTCAAAAAGCCAGTTCTGATTCCACTCTTGACATTTTCCACTGAAGGTTCAAGAGCAGATCCAGGTTTTTCTGTTGCCCTAAAGTCTTCATTGTTAGTGATGTGTTCTAATAAGTGCGTGGAGCAGTAATTTGCAACACGAGATCCCGCGTGACCATCATAGACAGCAAAAAAGGACCAGTCCTCTAAGCCATGGGGAATACCTACAACAGCTGTGTGAGCATCTTCCATTTCCACTCTCCATCCCTGCATACTGCTGAGGCCGTAACGCAAGCCATTCCCTGCACCATGAGCATTATGTTTTTCAGTTTTTGGTTTATCCAAAAATGCACCCATGTTTATGCAATATTGAATCTGGAAAACAGAGAGAAGAAGTCTTATTTATAAAACGACCACTCCATATAAGCTTTGTTGTTCACTTCCTGTGTTTCTTCTTTATAAAACAAGTAATAAAGCATGCACACACGCAAAGGTCAACAACTATATTGGAGGAAAAAAATAATACATGACATGAATTAAGTGTGAATTTACAAACCTCTGTATCCATTTTTAGTATTTTTTTGTTGGGGGGGCTGTCTTTTTTGAAGAGCTACTTCATAAAAATTAAACAATCTCAAACATACGAAGGCAGAGTAGTTCACATACCTTTGCAGCCCTGCTGATTTTGTCATCCTCTGTGGAGACAAATTTATGATGGAAAAACAAAAACCATACCACTCCTACTTTCTTTCCAGTTTTACTGTGGCATGAAGAAAATAAATTCATGTTCATAAATCAGAACGGACTGGTCTCTCTAGCTTTGCATGTACCATGCTACTTCTGTATTTTTGTAAGGCATGGCAAAAGTGACCATAGGGGAACACAGACCATCTGCCAAAGGAACCGAGGCAGTAATTCCCACTTAAATACGAGAAAACCTCTCACAGGAATTTTTTATCAAATTTTATTTAATCCTTCATAAAACAACATTTCAATATTTACTATAGAATCATAGAATAGTTTGGACTAGAAAAAGTTTAAAGATAATCTTCTTCTAACCCGCTTCGCCATGGGCAGGGAACCTTCCACTAGACCAGCCTACACAAATCTCCATCCAACTGGGCCTTGAACACTTCCAGGGATGGGGCATGCACAGCTTCTCTGGGCAACATCTTCCAATGTCTCACCCTCACAGTAAATAATTTCTTATCTCAAATCCAAACCTACCCTCTCACAGTTTGAAGCCAATTCCCTTGTTCTATCACTATGCTTGTCCAACAGTCTCCAGCCTTCTTGCATGCTATCTTTAGGTACTTAAAGGTCTCTATAAGATCCCCCCAGACTTCTCCAGGCTGAATAACCTCAACTCTCAGCCATCTCTGAAAGACTTTCAATGTGCTTACATAGGATTTTAAGTTCAAAGATCTTGATGTTAAAGTTTATTCAATTACAAGAGATACGAGTTAAGGGAAGTAAATAACCCACAGAAAGTTAGAAGTTCTTCAGTATTTGGAGACCATCTCCAGAATGCAAACTCACAGGTAAGATGTGAATAATCTACGTTGAAGCTTTAGAAGACTTCTGATTTCCTCTCCTGTACTAGATTCAAGTGTCCTACACAGACCTGAAAAATTACCTTGCCCTTTACAAAGTCAGTAGAGAATACATTCTTTAATGCTCAGATCTCAGAAACCCAGATATCACAACTTCAGACCATGCTAAAAGTCATCACCCTATGAAATCCTTACATGTGAAAATTACAGCAAATTTCATCCAAAAAGAATTGGCAAGAATTCTGCCATGACTGATCCTGAGCAGTCACTTGTCTCTGACACAGTAGTACCCATCTACAGTGTTACAGAGTCATGATAATCTAGTTCTAGTTTAAGAATTTGTTGCCAGGCCAGGAAGAGATTAATTAATCCTTACTTCTGCCATTCCCCTCACCTAAACAGGTATACAGGGGACTGTGCACAGATAAACCAAACTTCACACTACCTCTCTGCTACAATGATCTCCATGCAGTGCTGAAGATCCTAACACCTTGCTAAGCAGTTTTTTGTAACACTGTGAATCAATGGAAAAGACACAAAAAGTCTATCCATCACTGCAATACGTAGTCAAAACTTTGCACAACCTCATCTCTCAAAACATCTGATTTTGCTTTGAAAAGAAACAAAATTAATCTGTGTCAGAGGGTAAGCAAGACAGCGCAACATTACCACCACAAAACAGAGTTCGCAGCAACCAATGTTTTCAGTTAAGAGCTGAACAAATTCCACATAGTTTACTAGTGCAAGTAACATCAGTAAAAGAGACTTGTGAAAGGATTCTATTATCTCACAATCACTTATTCACAAATTACACAATATAAAACTGTTTTAAAAGCACACAAAGCATTCTTACCAGTAAAACTGTCATACAGGACTGAAATGCTGCCAAAATGACAGATACCCTCCAATACTTCATACCTTCTATGAAATTCCTTTAATTGTGTTAAGTATGTCCTTACATTCTTAAAATCGAAAATGTGGGAGAAATCACGTGACTGAGTGAGAAAAAAAGATCAAAACCTATGTAATTGCAAAGGCCAGTGAGTTCAGTATTGTGTTGTGTTTTATATCCGTAAAATAAAACATGCTTTAAAAAAAAACAACTACCCAAGGCATGCGTCACATCTTAGTTTTACTTGCTTCATAAGTAGGTTCACTTTTGTACAACTTAAAACAAACTGGAAAATAAGAAAACCACACTACTCAAGATTATGTTCTTAATATTCTAAATATTCCATTTAATATTGCAAATAAAGGATGCAGAGATTGACTTACTATCAGTAAGTCTGGGAATCAGCTTGTGTCCTTTGCCTCATAGGCTTTCATCACACATCTCCTGGAGGAACACAGCGTTACCTTCTCTATCCCTCCCACAACAGTGTTGGAAGACAGCTTGGCCTTTCCTCCTCCACGATGAAGAAACTCCTGTCTCCCCCTCCTCACACATCACAGGCTCTGGCCCCTCAGTAACAGAGTGCTTCTCCATGTCTGTGCCTTTCTTGTACTGGGAGGTAAGCAGTCCACACTGTACTCCCAATGCAGCCTCACAAGCTCCAAATAGAGGAAAACCATCACTTCTCCCAGAATACTGGATACACCTTTTCTAATAGATGCCAAACTTTCCTCCCTTCGGACACATTGCTCTCCAATGTGCAACACATTGTCCTGGTTCTCCATCAGGACCCACGCCTGGGCTCTCTTTGGCAAAGCTCATTCCTCGACAGTCATCAGCTGGGCTGTATAGAGGGACAAGGTGACTTGATTCCAGGTACGTGACTTGATTATACCTCCTGCGGTTACCATCAGAACCTGGTCCAGCTTATCACGATCTATCTACTGCTATGGCCTGCCCTTGGGCTAACTGACCGCTCACTTGTATCACGTATTTTAAGCATGTATATCCTTCCACTGTTGAAGTTTTTAATGAAGATTTCAACATACTTCCTCTTAGTCAAACCATCTCAACACTTCTTGAGGGAGTTAAGGCATTAGGCCCCAAACATCTTTGTAGAGAAAGATTTAGTCTCAGGATAAAACACAGTCAGCAAAAGAACAGATGAAGCACCCACCTGCAAACCAGTAATTTAGTCATGGCTTTAATCAGCATAAACTCAAAAATTCAGTACCCTTTAGTCTTCAGATTTATTTTCCAAAGATCTCATTTTTGTATGATATTTAATTGAATAACATATTGGTTTGAGAAAACATTAACTTCCTTGTGGTGAAAATATCTACCTCACAAAAAACAGTTAGCTGAAACTTTCAAGATCAGGAAGACCATGTCTACTGTAATTCTCAAAATTTTCTTGGAAATGGAGAAGGCCTTAGTTCTTGCACATGCTCCACAGACCATTCTTTAAAACACCATATATTACTCAGATCAAAACTCTAGGATTCTCTTCTCGTAGTCTTTCCAACCCTGGAAAAGGTCGAAAAAAAGAAAACAATAATAATCAAAATTTTTAAAAAAATCTATTGCCTGGCAGGACCAATAATTACCAAGGCTCAAAGGCTTTTGGAATGCCTTTACAGAGGAGAAATTACTTTATAGGAAGAAATTACTGGCCTCTGCCCCTCTCTGGCAATGAAAAAGTTGAATCTGAGCAATACACTACCAAAGCAGAGGCTCTATCTCTCTAATGCACATTGTTCATCTCTAGTCTTACATCAACAGCTGAGTCATTTCCAAGAGAGTTCAGGGCAACAAGTCTCCAACAAAAGCTGACATCCCAGAGCAAAAATCTCACCCAAGGCTTACTTCTCTGAAGTTCCAACCTGTATTTTTCTCTAATGTTTTCTACCAGAGTGAAATCCTACACGAGGTCCTTATCTCATATACAGACAACAATTCAGACTCAGGAAACCAAAGACATCTAGTCTTTTGAGGTATAGAGGAATGAAGGCAAAAGTCATGTCCTCTGACATGCAAGAAAAATTCATGATCAATATCCTTTCTGCCCCAGCTACACAGTGAAGACTCTTTGGTATTAGATCAGCCATATAGGAAAGAGCCTTAAAATTAGCTGTGTATAAGCTTGTGTTTACACTTAAAAGACAAACAACTCCAACCACCAGTTTTCTCCAAAGATCTATCTAAAAACTGAAAAATCCTCCTCAGGTACAGATAGTCATTATTTTGTACTATATCATAAAGGGGAAATAGGCAGCTACTTTAAGTGAAAAGCTTGCTCCTTTCAATTTAGATTTATATTTAACAGGCAGAAATATTTACTTAATGACTGTCATAGAGGCCAGAGCTGTCCTGACTTGAGCTGGGATAGAGTTAATTGTCTTCCCAGTAGCTGGTTCAGAGTTGTGGTTTGGATATAGTATGAGAATAATGTTGATAACACACAGAGGTTTCTAGCTGTTGCTAAGTACTGTTAGCTATACTAAGTCAAGGACTTGACAGTTCTCATACCCTGCCTGGAGGCAGGAGGGGCACAAGAAGTCATGAAGGACACAGCCAGGACAGCTGGCCCAAACTAGCCAAAGGAATATTCCATACTATATGACATCATGCTTAATATATAAACTGGGAGGAAAGTTGGCCAGGGTTACCACTTGGGAACTGGCTGGGCATTGGTCAGTGAGTGACGAGCAACTGCATTGTGCCTCATTTCTTTTTAATTCTTTCATTATTATAATTTTCTTCCTTTTCTGTCCCTTTAAACTGTCTTTATCACAACCCACAAGTTTTCTCACTTTTATTCTTCTGATTCTCTCCTCCATCTGACTGGGTCAGGGTAGTGAGTGAGCAGCTATGTGGCACACAGTTGCTGGATGGGGTTAAACCACGACAGACATTTTTGGTGCCCAACACAGGGCACGACAGGTTGAGATAATGACAAATCTGACTACAGCGTATCAGAAGAAATTTGTTATGAGTACTCATTATATTAGTCACTGGTCACAGTGGTGATGTACTTGCTCTCAAAGTTGGTGAGGTGTCCTTGTTCGTAAAGTTGCATTACAAAATACTTGTATATATTGCCCCCTGCCCTGTTTGTCACCCATGGGAACTGGGCTAAGGTTATGTTGCTGCTCCCTGTAACACTGTCTCAAAATATGACAGAATTGCCGCTGGTGAAACTGATCTGGTATTTGTACTCAGCACTGCCCACATCTCCACACTTTGGGAGCCATCTATAGGAAACTACTAATAATTACAACTTTTACCTCTTCTCAGAGACTCAATCCATGAGGGAGACTGAGATCTACCTCCCTTCATCTTCCCTTTCTCCTCTAGGCCAATTAAAACAGCACTTGGGAATTTTTAATATCCTTGGATGTTCAAACCAGCATTCCTATTGCTGTGTCTTCTGAATGTGTTCAAGGTCTTGTTTTAGGATCAACAATTATCTCAGAATGCCCCCCACAGGGATCTGCCCTGAGGCTGGATAGTCGTAAGTGGCAGGGTGTGGGGGATAGTATGTGAAAGTGCCTAGGACAGTGGGCACCGCCAGTGCTTTGTAACTTCAGCCCTGAACAAGTGCAAAATCTGGAAAGACTAGTTAAATATTTGGAGAAACTACGCTGCCACCCTGGAAATTCCAGAGAGGTAAAACCCACACCTATGTGCTGCAGCCTGGCCCAGGCCTACTGAGCCATGCTCAGGACTATACAGTACCCTTGAGGGGAAAAAAGGCCTCTGGATGTGATGGGAAAATGATGAGCACAGGGGCTACTCCAACCCCAGTGACAGGCACTGTGGTTGAACCAAAGCACCAACTCATGCCTTTATCAGCCCCTGCTATACATAAAGAGAGAGATATGCAAAAGTGAGCTCATTTAGTGAGGGATGAAGCAGCAAGGCTATAATGAGAAGAGGTGGGGGAAGAGGAAGAACAAATAAAAGATATAGTTAATCATCTGATCCCTATCCTTGATTGAGCTGTGACATATGCAAAAAGATTCCAACCATCATCCAGGCAAGGGCATCACCTGGTTGCTCCAATGCTGGAATAACAGGCCCAGTAACCTGGAATTAGAGGATAGAGAAGCCAAACAGCTGGCATCCCATTCTATAGAGGTGGGCATTAACCAAGGAACTGGAAAAGGGGCACAAGCCCTCAGCCTCTGGAAGTGACTCCAGAGGAAACTGGACTCCATGTGACTCCATGAAGGAAAGGTATTCTTTCAAGGAATATGTTATGCCACCTGGGCAAGTGGACTGTCATGGATAGAGAGATCCAGTATCTGAGGCAATTAGCCAAGCTGGAGGAGATTTATGATGATGTGGATTTATGATGATTTATGATGATGTGGATGAGAACAACAAGCAGCTATCCAAAGACCCAGATGAAGACAAGTGTACATGACCCATGTGGTGGAAGTTGGTATGGGATGCACCACTGTCATACACCAACTCATTGGCAGTAATGACCTGGAAAGACTGAGAGGGACAAATGGTGGACAAATTGGCCAACTCCCATAATACAAACAAAATGCATCTTCCTCACTACAGGCCTGTATCTTGGCTGTGGACAAGGAAGGCTTATGCATCCTATTCCCCACCTGTATGGACCAGTGTCCCAACTATTAGGAGTAAGCATAAACAGCAGAGGCCACCCTGTGTGACCATAGAGAGGACATAAGAAGTGGGATGGAAAAATCTACCTTGACCCTAGAGGCATAAGTAGGGAAATAGCAAGGAAAATCACAAGAGAGGGTTATTGCAGGACATTGCTGCTCCAGTCCCTAGTGGGGAGTTCCCCAGACAGAGTAGAGGGGCTACTCTTACTTCTGATCTTCAAGGGACTCTGATTCACATTTACATGAAGTGAATAAATAGTGAATACACAGAATCACACCAAACCACTAGGTTGGAAGAGACCCTTATGATCATCGAGTCTAACCCAGGCCTAACATCTCAACTAGACTATGGCACTGAGTGCCACATCCAGTCTTTTTTTAAACACATCCAGGGATGGTGACTCTACCACCTCTCTGGGCAGACCATTCCAGTACTTGATCACCCTTCCTGTAAAAAACTTTTTCCTAATATCCAACCTATATTTCCCTTGGCGCAGCTTAAGGCTGTGTCCTCTCATTCTGAGTTGCTGCCTGGTGAAAGAGACCAGCTCCCACCTGACTACAACCACTCTTCAGGAAGTTGTAGAGTGTGATAAGGTCACCCCTGAGTCTCCTTTTCTCCAGGCTAAACAAGCCCAGCTCCCTCAGTCGCTCCTCACAGGGCTTGTGCTCCAAGCCCCTCACCAGCCTTGCTGCCCTCCTCTGGACACACTCAAGTGTCTCAACATCCTTCCGAAACTGAGGGGCCCAGAACGGAATACTACAGCCAGGACTAGAGGGGCCCTGCCTCCAGCCAGGTGGACGAAAGAAACAGCTGGGTTTAGTGGACTGTGTGGATTGGCTGACCTTGCACAGCAGACCCACAGGAGTCAAAGGCTCTAGCAAACAATGGTGCACAGGGGCAGGCACCATCTGTATTCCTAGAGTGGCACGGCAATCCCAAGACCTAACTCTGTTGGAGGCCAAAGTGAGCCTGACTGGGAATGAGTGGCAAAAACACTCCATTGTGACTGGCCCTGAGACTCCAGTGCATCCCTTGCCTAGACTGTCTCACAAGGGTGTACTTCCAAGGACTCAAAAAGGTACTGCTGAGCCTTTGGAATAGCTGCCTTGGAGATAGTAGAAATTAAACAGCTGTCTACCTTATCCCATCTCCTGGAGGACACTTCTGGTGTGGGTCAAAGAACAACAGGTGCACTGCATCACAACGGTGCACTGGCAGCAGAATCACACCAACCAAGACACCCTGACACCATCCATAAGTTGATTTGGCATATGGAGAGCCAAGGAGTGATGAGCAGAAATCACTCACTCTCTAACAGTCCCATATGGCCAGTGCAGATTAACAGTAGATTCTCTTTCCCATCCCACTGGGGAGGGAGGAGGTGGAGTGAACAAGCAGCTGTGCCAGACCTCCTGGAACTTCAATACAAACTGGAGTCAGAGGCAACCAAGCAGTATGCCACAATTAGTGCAGTTTTCTCTAGCCACTGGCAATAGAGTGCAGACCCATCCAGTACACCTGGAATCAACTATTCCAGGGGTGGAAACACAGACCTACTATTAGCCATGGACTGATCTAAACAGTACTGAAACAAAGCAAAACTCTAGAACACTTAATACATTGATGGCAATATTGTGTGAGGCAATACAATAACAGAATTTTTTGAGAGAGGGAAAAATAGTTCAAATCCTTCTGAAAACTAGTTTTGCCATAGAATAAAAAAGGTAAAGAACCTGAACAGGAGATCCAGCGATCACCCACAAGACTGCATTTGTTCACGGAACTGGGTGCACTTGGTGGGTAACACAGAAGGATGGGGAAGTCCGATGTATACCTCAAGGGGAATTGATTCTGGGTGAGAACAGCGAATGATTTGAACTGTATTATGTTGTTTGCTATAAAATATTGTAGGTCATCACTTCTACGGTTGTTAAATGCCATATCAAGGGTATTGTAATGGAATTACCCAGTCTAATGAAGAATGGAATTTTGATGATAGAACCAGACATGCATAGCAGTGATGGAACTAGCGCTGGCTTCAGCATAAAACAATCCAACACTACACACATTCTCTCCTGCCCTGTAGGACTACTACAACAGATGAAGCCAAAAGTCATGGACTTAAAACTCAACAAACATTTTGAAGGGATGGCCCATATAGTATGGGAATGGTATCTTTGTGTATATATCAAAATACAGGAAAGGTGATCGTGATTACTTGGGTGTATTGGACAGTGTGGGACCTAGTAGGATGCAAATGGATATAGCCCTGCTTTCAGGCGAGATAAGAGTTAATTAATTGTCTTCCTCATAGCTGGTATAGAGTTGTGGTTTGGATACAGTATGAGAATAAAGCTGATAGCAACAAATAAAAATATCAGTGTGTTATGTAGTGTCTGTACTAAGTCAAGGACTTTCTTGCTTCTCATATCCTGCCAATGGAGAAGGCTGGAGTGGCACAAGTAGTTGGGAGGAGACATAGTCATGACAGCTGGCCCAAACTGGCCAGAGATACTCCAAAATCTATGACATCATGATCAATGTATAAACTGGGGAGAAAGCTGGCCAGGGGCCACTGCTCACACTGGTTGGCAGGTGGTAAGCAATTGCATTGTGAATCACTTGTTTTGCATATTTTAATTCTTTTTCTTCCTTCCCTGTCCCATTAAAAAGCCTGTGTCTCAACCCATGAATTTTCTGATTCTTATGATTCTCTTTCCCATCCCACTGGGGAGGGAGGAGGTGGAGTGAACAAGCAGCTGTGCAGTGCTTAGTTGCTGGCTAGGGTTAAACCATGACAGCAACCAACACATAATTAGATTACAAAGGTCTAAAAGCCATAATCAAAGTTTTTGCAGATACTATAAAATAATTTTCACATCACATGTCAGTTTCATAAAAAACATCAGAACTAAACTAATACCACCTTGATGGCTAACAGTCCCAAAGGCAATACTGTATCTTTTCATAATATGAGAATGGTCCAACATAAATCTTTTGGGCTTAGGTCATAAAAGTGTACTGTAAAATGTCTCCTCCTCAGAAGGATTCACTCAACAGGCTAGTCATTTCTAATAAGTCAGTGCTGTGGAAAAGAAACAGTGCCAGAGTTTCCTGTTACAAAGCACATGTGTTCCACTATAAAAAAAGAATGACATTTCAAAAGAAAAAATGCTGCACTAGATATTAAAGATGTAAATGACAAATAAATAACCAAAGTATCTATGACAAACAATTTCAAAACTTATGGAAAGTGCAGGAAGAAATAACTTCTCTGGTTTAAATTTAAAAAAAAAATTTAAAAAATCAAAGTTTAGTCTTGGTAGAAAGCTCCTCTGTATCCATCCTGCAGTCTCTCTCTAGTGTGTGTTATGTGCACATATAGACTTTACACAGTACATCTGTCTACACACACTGCAGATAGTTTTGATTTTTTTGATCCTAGAAAACTCGGTCTTGCTTCTAACTTACTGACCTTAAAAATACTGGCACTACATGAATTTACATTAGGCCAACAGCTATTGGAGATTGGCTGTAACAGCTACTTTAACTATGTAGCCACAAATACTACCAAACAAATTATTGCTACCTAAGAATAAGATCTGAATATTTTATTTTCACTTAAAAATGAACCACACAGAAGAATAGTTATTACCATTCCTGGGTTTTATTCCTGGGTTTTATTTGGAGGATTTGGGTTTCGTTTTAGGTAATCTGTGGCCATGGCTATGGGTGTTGGCTTTAGGAAGGATGTCAGCTGACCAAAGATACTGACAGAACAAAAATAAGTATTAACATAAAATGCCAATACAGAGCCTCCTACCAAAAACTTTTCCTGCCAGGATGTTGTGAAAGAAGCCAAAGAGACTTCTAAACCAGGAATTCAAAAAAATCTTGCAAGTTATCCCTACTACCAGGTAGCATACATGCCTAGGAGCTACAACTGTAATTTTTAAATTAAATTCAGCACAACATGGTTACAACAGCTGGGGAAAAGAACAAATAACAAATATAAACAAAACACAACGTTCCCCGACCACACTACTTTTAAACCAGCAAGTTACAAAGGAGATGAAGAGTTCAGAATGAACTTCAGCTATTTCAAATTGGTCTGGAGGTACAAAACAATCACAGGCGTAATTTAGTGCTGTATATTCACACCTATTTTCTATGTCAGTAGCAGTACCTGAAAACATTAACGCTTCTGCTCTGTCTCAGCTACTCACCACTACATTGTGCCAGCAATTTTTTTTTCTTTCAGAGCTGCTGGCTGAGATGTTTTTGCCCTTACTCTTTGAACTGTTTCACTGAAGAAGTGCAAAGTTAGCTTTAGTATTTTGAAACTTTGTGACTTTGACTGCAGTGGGTTTGGAAGCCAGCAGCTTAGACAGCAGATCCAAGGGGGCTGTAACCTTCAACAGAAAAGATAAAGAAATAGAAAGGAGCACCAGGAGCTAGATTAAGGGCTATAACCTTTCTAGCTATGTTAACATGAGAAAAACATGCTTGTGGTCCTTTCAGAGATTAGTTTTATAGTCTGCTTTCTTGCACTTTGCTAAAATGTGGATGACGCTACTTAGCTACAGATTTTTCAGCTCAGATTATGTGGCAACCATCTGCCTCCCATGGGCAAATTGCATACTTTATGCTGAGGCTTCTTATTTTTCTGGAATGCAGCTCAACAGCTACAAAGTTAGAGATCCCTCAGATACTCAAGATGAACTTCACAGAAACCTTGAAAATGGACTCTGCATCTAGCTTTCTAATTACTGCACTTAGTACAAAGTCATCAGTGCCCAGGTTGATATATTTTTTAGTCACAGAACTTTATCAAGCAGTTTCCTTCTTATTCAAGTTGCTGTAGTCAATTTCACACAGTTCTGTGGCCAAATGAAAACTTAAAAAAACATGCAGTGCTTTTCTTAGCTACACAGATTTCTGTGTTTGCAGTGTGACTTCGGATTATCAGCAGCCCTTAGCTCAGATTAGTACCACTGCTAGAGACTTAACTGAAGAGGTATGCAGTGTCAGTCTCAGTAAGAAAGAGATTACTCTTGTCAATGTCTTAATTAATGTCACTCATCTTAGGTTTTCAGGTAACATATTCAGCTTTTCTTTACCAAGACTTCCTCCAAACACTATGAAAACTGGGAAATTCAATCCCATTTTTTACCTGCAAATGGTTTATCTGAGGTACAGAGTAACTATACAAAAAGTAATACATAACAATAGGCAAATACCCAGGCTGGTTCACCAAATAACAAGGCTGGGCCCAGACAGTGCAAAGCACACTACTGCTGCCAGCACCTGCCCAGGAACAGGATGGAAGCTAAGTCTTTAGAAGCAAAGACAGCTCAGCCTAAGTCAGCATTCATGCTCTTGTACCATTTTCTTGGAATAGAAATTTGGTGCACTGGCACTTCAGTGAAATAGGCCCACCTGGTTAATTCAGATATTACCTGTCCAGGCTTACTATCCTTGGAATCACATTTTGTCCTTAACTCAAACCCTGCAACTCAGTGTGGCTTTATTACACCACGTGGAAGTCTGCACTGTACTGCTGCCTATTCCTACTGATCACACCATGACAAAACTTCTGTCCTATGATATTTGGTGAAATTCCTTGTCCGTACCTGCTCATATTTCCTGTAGCCAATAAGCACGTTCTCACTTCTTTACTGGGCTGTTCAAAACAGATGCACAGGTGGCACTTGGATATTACAAAGCATTAACTTAGCATAAAAGTGATCCTTCACAAATAAAGTTTTTAAATATTTCTATGCAAAACTGCTGTTTTGGTTGTTTAAATTCAATAAAGGACCAAGTATTTTGAGTTAAATTTAGTTTGCTCCTTTTCAATCATCAATCTAACAAACAGCAGCCAGGTTTTTACTACAGAAACAGTACCTCAGATTTTAAAGAACCAAAATTTATCCGCTACACTACACTCCTGGTATTAAAACTGAATAATTTTACTCATTAGCACGACACATTCTGTCACTGGGAGTGAGCTCTCCCTCGCTCAAAATTTAAGCATTTAAGACAACTTTTCTTACCTTTTGCAAAGTCTGTTTACAAAAAGCTTCAGAAACACTTTTGTTAGAACAGAGCAGCAATGAATCACCTATTCATATAATCTGTGAATTATTCCTAAACAGGTCTGAAATACCAGAGTAAGTGTTCTGCAGCAGGTCTGCAAAACCACAGTAAAGCAATACACTTTTATTTACATATTTGAGGGCTGGTTTCTTGATTCACACAAAAATCTGAGGAAGCCAGACACAAGGGTTGGGCTGGATGAGTGCTAAAGGTCCACTCAAATTAAGTGTGACTTGCACAGTATAAAAGGTTGTGCCTTTTTCCAACATGTTACATCACTGCAAAATAAGTACAAACATTCAATCAACACAACAGTAACAAAAAACCTCAAAACAAACCACACTGGAACCCTTCTTTCATTTTAGCAGCAGAAAAATCAACAATACCTCCTCGGCACAAACCTGTGACTGATTTACAACCTATCCATTATTAAACTTCAGAGTAAGACAGATAGGACTGCTTCAGACCAACAGTCCAGACTCCTGCCTGCCACTACTGAAAAGAGGCAAGCAACTCTTCCTGTCAAAGGCACTAAAATGTGTAATCAAGACTCCAAAACCTTCACTTGATCATAATTCTGAAGACAGACACATGCAATAAACCCATTTCAAAGACAGTCTTCAAAACAAATAGTCCCAGTTTAAAAACAGAACTAAGCCTTCCAGAAACATACAACCCAAAATATGCAATCTCTATCACAGGAATTTGTGGTGATACGGGATTTTTTCCATTACTATGGTCTTATGGCATTGTATTTATCCTTTTTTTAAAAAGGATTCAAAGAACATTGACTCTTAGTTCCCTATACACAAGTTCAGAAGAAGGTGACAGAGTGTGACAAGAGTTCTCAGTCATCGTCGGGTAAAGTTAATGACAGAAAACCAGCAGCCGAAACATTTTCATTGACCTGGAAAAAGCCATCAACCTTTACCCTTGAAAAGGTGGTTCAAAAGCTGAAGCTACAGGGGACCTTGTGAGGGAAATTTAGAGATTTTCTGTAACTGATTAAAACAGGTAATTTAAGTAGCACTGCTACTGTTAGTGCATTTAGGGAAATACAGACCTTGTAGGGAAAAAAGCCACATGCAGACAGTAAACTGATCTCAACACACAGTGGGCAAAACACTTCAGGACTTTTACTGACACTGTACAGTCTTCAGTTTGAGAACATAACTTCTCCAAAATCTGGTCAGCAAATATTTTAGGTGGTGAAAAATTACATTTCCGTGTCCCCCATTTATTAACAGTGCTTTGTATTGTAACAGAAAGAAGCTGTACTTGAAATTATACTTCCTCCCTATTAAAAAATAACAGTAAGAAAAAGTAAAATACATTTAAAGAAGAAAAAACATCATTTTACCCAATCTGTTCAAAAATTTCCATTAAATCCATGGTCAATTACAAATTGCAAATTAAAAACACAGTCAAAGGAATTACATATTCCCATAAATTTCCAAGTGGCAGAATTTGTTCTTACCTGTAATTTTAACCTTGTCAAGGTTCTAGTTCAGTGCTGAAAGAATTAGTTTACATTCCTGCTGCCAAGAAGCACGTAACAGAATGACTTGCAAAACCTTGAGATAACAGTACAGGACACAACATCTGCTTTATTTTGGTATTTCCTAGAAAGAAACAAAGGAAGTAGTTAGCTACTCCAGATGGCATACAACAGATTTGTACATTAATTTTTTCATGAATGCAACTTTTTCCTAAATAGAAGTGTTTGAACTAAAGCTGTGCCTGGATGTGCAAAGACCTTTCCGTAAACTCTCTAAATACCATATTCAAGATTTATGCTAACAACAAATAAGATTAATATTTTTCTTTATTTCCCTCACCAACACTGACAAGCACTTAAAAAGTCATCAGCCTATTACCTGCCATTCAAGTCCCTAAATTCAGTAACGGAAGGAATAGCTTTTGCATGCCTGCTAGCATCACTGTGCTGTCTTAATTTTATTCACCTACTCAGATGACACAGCACACTCCTTGAGTGTTTGACATGACTTAAATCCACCATGTGCAGCATGTGTAATTTGTGAGCTCTTTATTCTGCTTCCTTAGATGTAAAAATGCACAAGAGTTTAAAATAAAAGCAATAAGCTTCAACTGCAAAAGTATTTCAGATCCTCTGTAATATGAACCATTACATTTCTTTAAAAATAATTTCTATAAAATTAACTAGAAATTCACCTTAAAATGTAAAAGTAGTGAATAACCAATAATTCAGATATGTGGATCAGCAACAGCATCTACCCATTGTTTTGAACAGGATGCAAACACCCAAAATCCTTCATGGATCAGGGACTACATATTTAATCTTATAAGCCACTGCATCTTACAGAAATTGTCTTAAGAATACACTGGTAGAAGGAACTATTGTAGGAAAAATTCTGGATAACAGCCAGCTTTCTCTGGGACAGGAGGGAAACAGATGTTTTATTGTGACAGTGAAGATTTAAAACTGATAACAGCACTCTGGATGAGCTGAGTGATAAAGGAGACTTACTGCTGACCTTGACTTTAAGCCCACTGATGGAGGAATGGAGCTACAACAACATTTCGTTATGGCTCGCCTCTTCCAAACGCTCAGTAGTGCTCTTCAACTACCAAAAAGTGTCATAGGCACAAAATTGCTCAAAAGGACTACTTTACCACCTTTTGAAGAATTGCAGGAGTTCAGTAGGTTCCATGCCCGTAGCTCTACACTGTTGCAAGCCCTGAGTTTTCTCTCTTCTTACGCACCACAAAAGGATGGAATGTTCAAAGAACCAAACTAATCCAGAAAAAGTCAATTATTTCCTGTCACTTGAGGTCTCCAAACCAGCTTAGGAAATGCCAGATCAGACAAGTGCAGCAACAGAAATGCAGAACTGGAAGCTGCTGCCAATTCATATTTGTTCCAAGTATTGTGTAGCTACACCTTAAGGAGCATCGACTAAATAATTAATGAACTCTGAAAAAGTATCCTAAATCATTGTCTTGAACTACAAGACAAAAGCCCTCCACAGAAGGTAAAAAAGCTTCAGTAAAAAAGTCGGTTCCACATCAAGGAACTTCAGGGAGTAAAATGAAACACACCCGGTGCAAATTCACAAAGTTGTTTAAAATAGCTCTTTGTCAACACACAAGGTTTTAGAGCACAGACAAAACAGGTGACCAGGACACAGCTCCCTCCATGCACTGTCTCCCACCTTCAGAACACTCCTCCCAGCCAGGAGCATTACAAGGTGCTTGCACCAAGTGCTCAGGAGCCTCAGTGCTTCTGTGGCCAGTGGCCTTTAAAAGTGGCAAACTCACAAGCCCTGGAAGATGAGCATTCTGCTTTTCAGAAACAAGAGCCTTCAGCTCTCCCAGATTCTACTCTACAGGGGATGTGAGAGCATTCCATAGACGAGGATGACTTTTAGCCAGAAGGTTGCTTACAGTAGGGCAGATTCAAAAATAGATATTTTGGGCTAAGAGCATTTTACCTCAGAATATGATTGCATTTATACAAATTCTATGTACACTATGTCACTGCTGAGAAGTGAGGAATACTCAGTACTCAGTGTCCCAAAACACAAAAGCACCTTAAGATACAGCCTCCACCATTGAATATGGCACAACAAAGGGACACTACTTCTACTTAATTTGCAGAGTAGTGACTCTTACCTCTCCAAATAAGCTGCATGGGTTGTTTCCTCTCAGTATGAAAAGGCATTTAGATTCACAATATAGCTTTGGGATAACAAACCATTATATCCAGCTCCTAACAATGTGAGTGCCAAAAACGCTCACAATACACTAATGTAAATGTCTTGTCCAGATTGCTCATCATAAATTACATCACAAGAATAAAGCTGAATGTTTCCTGTTAAAGGCTTAACAAAATTACAAGATGTATTAAGCATTTTATTTGGGCTACTCAAGTCTTTGCACTATTTAAATGTGTAATACTTTAGTAGGACTAAGTTAGTTCAGTAACCTATTTTGCTACTAAGACACCAGCACCCTACAGTAGGATAGCTTTTAAGTGAGAAAAACTTAAATATTCCTGGGCTAATAAAGCATTTGAATTTGACCATGTTTACAGTATTTTCTTCAGAAGGTAAGACCAAATAGATAAAGCCATCATAAATAATTCACTGCTAAAGAACTAAACTCAGTATTCGAAAAATAAGATCATTAAGAAAAAAAATGATGCAGTCCAGAGAAATTTGAAGAACCCTATCATGCTATTTTACAGACTGCAGGCACCAAATGCTGGTTGTCCTGATGATTAAATACATACTTAATAATGCTGGTTGCAAAGCACTAATGTTCCTCAAGCTGAATCCTGACATTTGAAACAAACAAAACCACTACAACATCCAGTCTTTTGCAAGTTTCCAAACTCTGGCCAGAGAAGTACCAGAAAAACACTGTTTATTCTGCCTCACAACCAGCTAGACCTGGACTCTGACCTTTCATTGATAACCAAATCACAGCTGCTTTAAAATAAGTAAACAAACGAATCAACTCATTGATTCTGAGCAGCAACAGAAAGAGCTATAATCTGATGTGCCCCGATCCACCCTATGACAGCACAATACCACCACTGCCAATATTGTCCCCCAGAACTGTAAGCTGGGTCCCACACACTGGTAGATTTTGCAGAAGTAAGAGACAGAAGGAGGGAGAAAGAAAAGAGCAGCAGTGGATGCCACAAGTTAGCTAGTAAACTGCAACCTACCAAGGGCATGTTTCCAACATTCAGTACACCTAAGGTAACATCCCTTTGTTTAAAGAGGCATTCATTGGGATACTTGACTTTTTGGGGAAAGTGAGAGCACAGGGGAATGCACTAGTGCTGCAAATTCATGCAGTAGCTCTTCCTTATTTGTACCTATATGACAAAGCCAAAACTAAACAAGGAGTTACTTTCTGCTTGCTTACTTGATACAATGCACAACTTCTATCTTACAGAGAGAGTTGTTCATCCATTGCAACAAAAGATTCTCTCTACATTTGCTAAGTGGTTCTTCATTCTATACAGAACCGAGACTGAACAAAGTCTTGATTTGTGATTCTTTTGTGAGTTAACCAAGACTGAACAAAGTCTTGATTTGTGGATTTGCAGGTGTGGGACTTTTTGGTGAATTCTTTTTCCCCCTTTTCAAACATGGAAGCTGCACTAAATTTTTCATATTAATCAGTTAAAGTAAAGAGAACTAACTAAAGTTCAAAACTAAGAACTCTATGAAGCAATTTAGGTGCTTTATCCTTTTTGAAGCACTTAATATAATATTATGGTTTTGAAAAATCTGTAAAAGTATCCTTCCACTGGGTTTTATAAGTAAAACCCAGAACTTCCTGAAAAGCTAAATGCTTTGAAATAAATTTGCTTGGGGTTCCAGTCAAAGTTGAGTTAAGCAAGTTGAAGTTTGCAGTTAAAAGTTCTATAGCCAATTAGTAATTCAAACTATTAAATGATGAATTTCCAAGAGGAGTACACTGTTAGACCAGTATTTCCCACTCACCTAAAAGCTCGATAATACCATTGGCTTCGCATTCTAATTAGGTCCATACTTTTAAACATCACCTCACAAATGATGGACATAAGTTACAGCATCAGCTGCTTTTTGATATATCTTACAAAAGATATTCTGAACTTTCCCCCTGCAGACCTGTCTTTAATACAAATTTGCACTTTTGTAATTCCCAAATTCTCTGTGACTCACCTTCAGGTAAGCTTAGATCAGTAAATTCATGTTATGGCTGTGTGGATATCTTGGCAGCAATGGTAGCTTAAGTGTTACTTGCTCTCAGCAGCCTGTTCCTGTTCCATGCTCTGTGGCTGAGCAGACATACAGACAGCTACACTGGTACAAGTGAATGCCTGAAGCAGAGACTGCTCATCTGGCTGATGAGGAAATCAACCTTTGTTGAATTATACAAGCAGAAGATAAAGGAAGACCAAAAGCCAGCCTTACTGGAGTTCAGAATGTGTGTATGCAGTCTGCATTTGCCTACTGGGAGATCCCTGGCAAGCATTTACTTCTCTATTCTTCTGTAACAGATCAGACTTGTGCTCAGCACAAGTCAAGCAGAGAAATGTAGAATCATCTCTCCATCAGTTATGCCGGGCAGCTTTGCAAACAGCCAGCTTTAGGAACAGAGGAGGCTGAAGAGTGCAGGCATCTAACACGCTTCAATAAAAACACCCAAGTACAAAACTCTTTCCTTTTCACTTATTTGATTGTTAGCTGAACTAAGGAGAAGGAAGTACCTTCAACAGTTAAAATATATTCCATGTATATGTAAGTTTTCTTAAAAAAAAAACCCTCAACTGAAACAACAAAGCACTGTAAACAGAGGACTTTTACTCTGAACAAACACATTTATTGCAGCTGCTAGGACTTTCTAGAGAAAAGCTTGCAAAAGTTTCTAACTAGCTTTTATCTTACCTTACGTAACAGCTATAGTGCAAGTAAACATATTACACCTTCCACAACAATCCAGGAGTCACAGATTGAGAAAGATGCGTTTGTATTCTGTATGGGTTTGTGGTTTTCCTTGATGCAAAGGGCAGAGTCTACAATCATTCATCTCCCTGATGGGGACTCAAAATTCCAGCTCAGACACACTGAAGTGATATGCATGGGCAACCTAATATTTACTATTACTGCAGTGCCTATCATTTGAGTATATTCTTACACTGCTTCTCCATGAGGCAAATTTAATATCACATAACTAGCTAGAATACCTGGGTAGCAGTACCCTAATGTGTCAGTTTGAAAATATCTGTCCATTTGTTGTCTTTGTTAACACCTGGGCTTCAAACTGATGTTTTTAAAAAATACAACTACTACTAGTAGATTATTTAGATTTTGTAAATGTCCACAAAACCAGCCTGAGCACTGGTCAGATGTTCTGAGAAAGAATCCACCACACCTGTCAATATTACAAGGCACATTTTTTCTGAAGTCCTCTGGACAAAACAGCATATCCCTAAACCACACCTCACTTGACAGTCTCATCCACCCTACCTACTATAGCACTATTAATGAGCATCCAGAGTCTGTCAGTCCTTTGCCTAGAAAAGTATTAGTAAACTATAGTATTATTCAAGCTCAAGAGAAATCTTGAAAACAAAAACCTTCTGTTGACTAGGCAATACAAAAAGCTTAGCCCTTTCTAGTTAAGCCGTTCAAAGAAGGCATCTTAAGCATAAAACCATAAACTCCCCCAGCATCAACTGTCAGCAAAATCAGAGAAAGCAACATAGTTCAGATCAGTTAATTCGGTAGCAAGTACATGCTTTTGGATAATAAAGTCCATTGTTACAAACCTCATTGCACTATAGGATACAGAGTTCAGAAAATTGACATAATCACATCATTTCATTACTAAGACAGCAAAGGTGACTGAGTTACAAAATTTTAAGATGCTTTAGCTGTAGGTTACAGTCCAAGCCTGACAGTTTTCAAAAGATTAATATCCTTCTGAGTGTCTCGTATGAAATGGTCAGAAGAAGAAAGAACAGATTATCTACAGATGGCTACCTTGACTAATTCCTCTGTGACCAGTATTCAGTGATTCTTAAGCCAGAGTCCTCAAAAATTAGTATTTATCTGGATAGAGAACTTTACTCTAGCTCCTACTGGCTACCAATGCATTTAGAACAAGTCAGCGTTTGAATCAAGTCTTGCTACTATCACTGAAGCCAATGAGAAATTTTTTATCCTCAATACTGTATCTTAAATCTCTGCTGTTTCTGACACTAAAAAAAAAGCTTAAACCTGGTTTATACATGTCTTTCTGCACAGACCCTGTATTTAGGGCTAATATCCCACAAAGGATTCTCAAAGGCACAGCAGCATCACATTTCGTCTATTAGGGGAATGAAGCCATTACAATACATGCAAGCCAACTAATCACATTTTTCCCTATCTTACATATATAACACAACCCTAAAAGTGTGACCACGAGTATATCCAAATTTTAGAAAGAATTTAAACTCCACAAAGTGGGGCGAAAAACGAAAAGTATCAAAATAACAGTACTTCAGTTAGGACCAGGTACAAAAAAATACAGCAGGAATTCACTAATGCTTGTATGTTTGACAAGGACAGAAATCAAGATGTATCACATTTAAAAGGGATAATAAGAATGGGGTTTTATTTCTTTATATATAATACAGGATTATAGGAAGGACTTCCCTCTCTCGAATAAGGCTCCTCTTCAACTTCTAATGCTAAGTCTTCACTAAAACTGAGCCATCACAGCTGATGTAAAAAAGAAAAAAACCAACTTGCCCACTACTGATGTGCCAACAGTTAAAGAAGGCATGAATTCTCTGCCACACTACTTATACACTTGGATCTATTTGTAGCTTTTTTTAGCCATGTTACCACTTGCTAAATTTATAGACATCAGGAGTTAAATTAAATGCAAAAAAGGTCATTCAACACCACAATAAAATCACCAACAAGTTAAAATTGGTAACATAAGAAAACCAGTAGTACAAGCTGCCAAATATTAAGAGTTAGGATGCTATATGCAGTTTAATGTTTACTGCAAAGCATGCCGCTTGGAAAGAGAGAATTCAGGCATCTGTTATGTCAACTCACAGCCTACACACACAATCTTTCAAAAGAAGTAATTTAAGTAATACAGGAACTGAAGGCTCCAAATAGGAATTGTTAAAACACATAGTTATTATTATATCTCAATTACAGTTTTAGAACATTCTGTCCCTTTATCTCTTCCAGATTAAGATGCTTCTTCTAATTACTAGCAAAGTCACTTCAGTAACAACACTATTACTATTAACAGAATCAGCACGTAGAAATGTAAAGGCAATTAAAAATTTTTAAGAGGGTCCATTTGTTTAGAAAGTCATTTCCTTATTGCTAATACAGATTTACCACCTTCCTAAATCAGCCCGATTTGATTCATTTCAGATAAGGCATATCTCAAAGCATTTTTAAGGCAGAAGCTGATCCTACACAATATATAATTATGTACTCCCATACTGTAACAGAATCAATATACCTGTAGTCAAATGATATTCAATCCATTCAATACAATAGTATGGTATGGAAAGTCACGTTTCAGAACACAGATGACTTGTCCAAACTATTTCAGAAAACACACTACTCTCCATTTACAGGATGGTCTACTTCTCCATCAGGCTAGAGAAACTTTTTAAGAAGAAGTCTAGTTAAAAGAATTACTATCTCTAGGAACTGCAGAGTGAAACAAAATTCCATTACCTTTTTTTCTGGCAGCAGGCTCCAGTATTGTTGCCTAGACACATGGAATCTTTTTCAGGTGTCTGCATTGAGACTATCTGAACTGTTTCACTTGTCATCTGCACAAAAGTACTTGGCAAGAAGAAGCCACTTGGCAACTTGTAAGCTTAAGAACTCAAAAGTTTTGTCCAATTCATTCTGCAACTTCAGTTCCACAATAATTCACTTGGACTCACTTTTAATCAATAGTTTAAACTCTCAATTTGCAATATGTATTTCAATGCTGAAGTTTAAGATATCTCTATTGAGTAAAAACTGTTTTAATTTTGCCACTATACCAGTATCACAATACACGTTGAACTATACCTGCAAAAATTCAAAGAGGAATTCTATCAGTAAGAATGTTAAAACTAACATACAAGCAGATCACGCCAATTTTCAAGAAATCAATTATCAGAGAAGGTGCTCAAAGGCATGACAGGCAGTCAGTGCCATAATGACAGACATAACAGCCAAAATTACTCCAGGAAAGTTAGCATGTTAATAATTCAACATTCACTTTATGCTACTCATCATTTCAGACATCAGCTGCAGGCAAATCTAGATAACACAGATTAAGACACCATCTCCGGCTCCACCAAAGGTTACTACTGCTCCTTTACACTGCTGGCTGCAAGATATGCCCATGCTGGACTGAATAGTGATGGAAACAGGTTAGCACAAAGACACAATTGAAAAAACACATTAATTGTAGCAAGGGGGCAAACACCATATTCTGGCATCCCATTTATATGACAACTTGTCAAGATATTTTAAAATTATTTCTATATTCCAAAGCTGACATATCAGCCTGACCACTTTACTACTATAAAGCTTAACCTGCATGTATTCTATACTAGTGTAACAAACTATCTGGATCAAACTAGGAATCCATAAAATAATCATGGCACACAAAGGAATACCCTTAAATATTCCGGCATTTGCAGAATGACAACTGAAAGAATCAGATTAATTTAGCAGTTTAAAAGAAAAGCAGACAATTAGCTTGGGGATTACACAAATAATTCAGTAAAACCTACTACATAAAAAGCAGACCCCCAGCCACAAAAAATCAGAAATAGGTATGTGAATAGAAGACTGCTGATCTGAGCTTTCAAACAGATGCTGAATGCAGCACAACAAATGCGAATTCCAGTAGGTTTCCATGCCTCTGAAACTGAAGAGCTGGCATTAGGCAACCAGCTGCCTATATAAAGTGCTACTTATACATTAGTCCCCAAAACATCTCCCGAGTCCTTCTGAGTGCCTCCAACATCACTTCTATGACTTGAGACCATGGCCTTGTATTCTCTCTTCTATGTAGATACTTACTCTGTAAAGCAATAGCTATGTGCTTCTCAAATCTTCCAAGAGTGGTTTGGGTTGGAAATTACCTTAAAGATCACTGTGTTCCAACCCACCTGCCACAAGCAGGGACACCTCTTACTGGACCAGGTTGCTCAAAGCTCCATCCAACCTGGCCTTGGAAACCGCAAAGGACAGGACATGCACATTTTCTCTGGGCAACTGATTCAAGTACCTCACAGTAAGAATTTCTTCTTAATATTCAATCTAAACCTACTCTCTTGCAGTTTAAAGCCATTATCCCTTGTCCCATTAAAGCACACCCTTGTCAAAAGTCCCATTCCAGTTTTCTTGTAGGCACCCTTTAGGCACTGGAAGGCTGCTCTAAGGTCTCAACAGAGCCTTCTCTTCCTCAGCCTGAACCACCTCAACTCTATCAGCTTTTCCACACAGGAGAGGTGCTCC
>VXBC01002697.1:586912-667756 GCA_013399945.1 Ploceus nigricollis | reverse complement strand
TTTTTTTTTTTTTGGTGGAGAAGGAGAAATATCTTCAGGATTCTTTTGATCCTCTGGCCTTAAAAGATGTGTTATTGTAGACTGATAGAATCACAGAATGGTTTGGGTTGGAAGGGACCTTAAAGCCCATCTTATTCCAACCTCTTCCCACTAGACCAGGTTGTTCCTACTGTAAATTTGCTTCCTCTTCTTCACTGGGCTCCTGATAGGTGTCACAGGGCTGAAACCCCCAGACCAGGACTGGAAGTGCAGGACACCTCCTTGCCTCCTCCATGGCCTAAACACATTGATTTTCCATGAATCTGGTGGTTCTGTCAAGGGGAATTAGAAAAGAGATACAGCAAAGAGGTCAGTATGAAGGGCTTGGGGTAGCTTCTTACTCTGAAAAGCAAATTTAGGTTAAACTGGGTTTATTCTTCACACTTTCTGCCATGTGCTGTTACCTTTAGCTCCAAAGGTTTTCTGAAGCAGGGAGAAGGAAATACAAGGATAAAAGTTCTGAAGGATCAGAACTGGAAGTATTGGAGCCCTTGTTTTTCAGTGGGTCCAAGCTGCAGGTGAAAGTCAATTTCCTGAGCCTTATGTGTGGCCCAGCCACATAAGAATGGCCAGAATTGCTTTTCCCTTTGCAGTGGATCCTCAGGTCACCCACAAGACTGAGACTGAGGTTTTGTGGGTCTAACATAAATCTGAGAACAGTGATGGGCTGTAGCTCCAGCAGCCAGGACTGTAAGAGCTGTAAACCACCCTGGTCCAATCCCAGCTCCAAGGCTGCAGCAAAGATGAAAGCAGGCTCCAGGCATGGGATGTTCAGTGCTTTGGACAAAATCTGGGAGGCTTTTTTCCCTCTAAGCCCTCAGCAGCTGGCTAAGAAGGCAACGTGGGCTGTGAAGGAAATGCTGGAAGCATCAAGAATGGTTGCCCACCCAACCACAGCTGTGTGGTGCAGCAGGGGCATTTCAGCAAGACTCCAAAGACTGCACTTACCACAGAGGTACCCGCTCAGAAGATCCCTTCTCTGGGGAACACAGGCTCCCACTCAGACCAGAACCCAGGAAGATGTGGGGGAAGCTAGGGTTTCAGTTGAAGTCAGAGCACCTCACAGGGCACCTCGTTTCATGCATTTGTATGATGGTCCTTTGAAATGAGGTGCATCAGAGCATTTGTTTTCATATTTTTAATTGGGGCTGGATTCCCACCACACCTCTCTCATCTGTTCTTTTTTTCCACCTGTCTTTTATTTTATTTCTGGCTCTTTATGGCCTCCTTTTCCAGCTGCTTACAATTATCACCTACAATTCTAATCCCTCCTTAAATGTTCACATAATCACCCCTTTATTTGGGAACCTGCATTCCTACCCTTTGAACCCCAGCTTGCCCTTGTATTTCCTGATCCCAGTTTGTTCCAGTGGTTCCCAACGTCCCGGAATGCCGATTTGCTTTAGCTTGTCCTTCATTCCATGGGAATGAAGGGGATAATTAGCAGCAGAACATGTGGGATTTTGGTGTTGGGAAGGGGTGCCCTGGCTCTGTGGCCAAGGTTTTCATTCCCACATTTCCCCACTCCTGCCCATGGATTTGGGCAAACAGCCGGAGTGTTTTGATGGAGCACTTACTCTCCATTTCCATGCTTTTACCCACTGCCCACCACATTCTTCTCCATCTCCGAGATCTCAAAGATTCCAGTGTGCAAGGCCCTCAGCTATCTCCTTTTTTCAGTCAAAAATTCCCACTGTCAGCCTCTTATTTAGGAGGCAAATGGATCTGCAGCTCAGGGAACAGAACACCCAAGGACACGTGAAATGGAAATATTGTAGTGGCTGTTTGTGGCCGTGGTTTAACCCTCACGGTTCCTTCCTCTGGCTCCTGCCCCTCTGGCTGGCAAGGAGCCCCATCAGGTGCATTCCAAAGTTTGAATTTTCTCCTCCTGTAATTGCATTTCTGGTTGCATTTCTCCTCCTGGCTTCTCCCTGTTATTGCTTCCAAATCCATAGTCAAGAGGTTCCTTTTTCCTTGGAATAACACCTCCCCTCCTCTTTTCTCTCCCCATGGAGAACTCATTCAGTCCTAAAGTGAACTGAGTCTGAAAAATCAGGTTTATTTCTCCCCACATCCAAAGTGGTTTCAGTGCAATCCAGGAGCAGCATGGGAATGGTGAGAATGGGAATGATCTTCCCTGCTGTGGAATTGTGGCCTTCTGACATTCTTCTGAGTTGATACATCCCTGTGTCTTCACCTTCTGCATAAAATGCTCTCACATCTAAAATTTCCTCCCCAATGAGGTATTTATGGATTGGGAACAGTCAACGCTTGCTTTTCCAAGGAAAGGCTGGTTTTCATCTGTCTTCCTGCACCCTCTCCCTTTTATTTCATCTTTACTTGAGAGTTGTCACTGCTGGTATTATATGAAGGAATTAGGCCAGGGGGGCAATTTTAAATCCCAGGCTGAGATAGACAGGAATCCTCTGATATGTCTGAACTGGATCCCAGCAGACAACTTAAAAGGCAGCACAGTAAACTGAGCACTGTAAGCCACTGAGAAAATGAAAACTGTTTTTCAGGGATGGTCTTAACCGGGGACCTCCAAACATTTGAGATTTGCAATGTGCAGATGTTTTCTTTAAACAGGGAATTTCTATTAGTCATTAGTGTGAAGATTTTTGCAAGATTAGGTCAAGCACACGATTATTCAGCCTTCAGATCTGCCACCACACGGGGTCAAATCAGTTCCGAGTGATCTGCTGACAAATTTGCTTCAAATGCCCAATTTCCAAAGGCAATGAAGCTGTGTTTTGACAGCTCCCTGAGTAATTTCCGATTAGTTCGTCTGAGTCACGTCCGTGCCCAGCTCCTCGAGCTGCTGAGACACATCCCACCTCTCAGCAGATGTGTCATTTCTCCTTCCAAAGGATATGAATCCGCTCAGATCCTTGGAATCATAGCTTCTACCTTAAGGTAATGTAAGTAACCCTAAATTCCTGCAGTTACGGAGGTAGTTCAGGCCTGGAAGCCTGGAGTGATTCCTGGCACCTCGTCCAAAGTATTATCCAATGTATTTTTACTAAGAAGCTCCCTTAGTTGTTGTTTTGGTTTTTTTTATTAATGGCCTTCACCTTTGTTTACATCAGCCCTGAACAGGGAGACATGGACAGGGCTCACTCTTACCCTGAAACCAGAAACCAAGGAATTTTCCAGTCAGTACCTTGATTTCCCAGTCTTCCATGCCTTCCCATGCAGGCTGCACTCTCTCAGCTCTGCCAAAACTTGCCCACAGCGTGCTGGTGCTGGGCTCTGCAGTTAGGGAATACCTCTAATATTAATTCCTAAACAGAGTCATGGATCAACAAGATATGAAGCCCATCGTCTCAGAAAAAATGTTCTGCTTTATCTCATGCTGTAGCAAACACACGTGGGATCAGTGGGCATGCACTTCTAGGGCTTCCCAGACAGGATGCTCAGAGCTCAACCTTGGATTCAGATGCCACCATGCTTCAAAACTGACTGAAAAAGTAAAACCCCTGGAGCAGAAGACCTGGAAAACTGCAGTTTCCTGGGAGCAGAGACAATCCCCATCAGCTGTTGGGTGCAGTGCCCTCAAAGTCACCCCTGTGCACTCTGACCTTGCACACACTCCCGTCACCTGTGCCAGGGAGCTGCCTAGGTGGGAGAATGAGACATTCCAAGGCTGGAAATGTCCGATCCAAATTTCTGTGGGCAGCCAAAACTCAGCTACCAGTGCAGGCTTCTAGGAAAAACACTGGGAGTCAGGTTACTGAGGGCTGCATCAAAGCACATGTGTGAGATTACAGTGGCAACTATAAATCTGGCATTTCCTCATGTTCCAATGCTTGACTTCCCCCACAAAGTTAAACAGTTTCCCTTTGGGGTGGGGGGGAGCAGGATTTAATCAGGAAAATCCCCAATGTGCTCAAAGCTGCCATCACCAGCACTGCACAGACTCCACCTGGCCTCCAGTGGCACCCCTCGAGCTCCCAGCTCTGCAGGACACAGCTGCTATTTCCCAGAGGAATATGGTGAAATGTTGTGGTCCATTCCCACCCAGGACCGTCCACACCTGCAAATCCACTGTTCCTAACACACAAGGCATTTTAAGGGCAGAATGGTGCCAGTATGGAGCTGTTTCCACAGGCTTTCCAAACCCTCCTGAGCACTGCAAAGTGGAAAATGGCAGGGTTTGAAGATGATTGACGGATGCTGCTCTCACTGGTGGGATGAGGAGGAATTCCTCAGAGCCCAAGGTCTCTGAATGGACAAAATCTGCCTGGAGGGAAGGGCTCTGAGGTGTTGGCAGCTCTGCCCCTCCCTCCCACCAAAGTGGGCAGACATGGGTCCGAGGGGTTTTGTGATGAGGCAGCCTGGGAGCCAGCCCTGAGCTTGTGCCATGACCTCAAACTGCTTCTCAACCACGTATTCCCTACAGCATCCTTCAAGTACCTCCCACCTGCCCCAAGGCAGGGCCATCCCTCGTCCCTGTCACACACAACGCTCAGCTCAGCAGCTCTGACAGCCTGCAGCTCATGAAAAAAGCCCACATCTCTCCATTATTAAAAAAAACCCCCAAACCATGCAGCTCCTTGGTGGCTGCCCTCTCCAGATGACCTTTTTTATGTGCTTTGAAAGAGCTCCTTCCTACTCTGCCCCTGGTTCCCAAAGCTGAGGCCTGGGGCAGGGCCAGACCCATCCCACAGGGGCAAAATTGTCATTTGCAGTAAATTATTCTATTTCTATTAGAAGTAAAATGTTTCAACTCCCCATGGTTGTTTTGATAACATTCACTGAGAACAAGGGACATTTCAGCTGTTTTGGGGTGTGTTTTGGACAAGGTAGTGAGGCAAGTTTAGGGAATGGTTTATTCCCTGCCATGGGGTGGGTCAGGGCTGGCATCTCCCCACCCATTGGGGTGAAAATGGAGAGCTGAGTGGATCAGTATTTTCAGTCCTTTGGGACTGAATTTTTCCCAGCCCCTTGACCTCAGGAAGTCTCTGTTCCAAGGGGCTCCATGTCTCCTTCTCCCCTCATGCCTGATCCTTGTTGACTGAACCACTTGGGGTCTTACACATGGAACAAAAAACCCATGGGAGGGAGTCCAGGGGGCTCTAAAGGAAGGAGCTGGGCACTCCAAACTGCACCACAGAGATGGTCAGGGCTCCACCTCACCTCTCCATGCCTGACCCTGCACCCTCCTTTTCTCCCCACACTACAAAACGTGGAAGCCCAAGGCAAAGAACTGCCTAATTTGCCATGATTTAACGTGAGATTTGGGCACGTTCCTCCTCAGAATGTTCACCTTTGCACCTGGGGAGGGTTGGAGCAGTTCCCTAACCCTGGGAGAGTTCCAGCTGCCTCCATGCTCTTGCTCTCCCGGCTCCAGCCAGGTGAGAGGCTGTGGGGGAGCAGGCTCGGGACAAGGAATTTTACACCCATTAAGGAGCTCACCCAGAGCTTTATGGGGCTCTGGTTTTAAGGCTGGGGAGAGCCTGCATTTGATGTGGAACACAGAGCCTGCAGGCATCGTTTCCCACAGCCTTCACCTTTTCCCTCATGCTCCCATGCCAGTTTATCCCTCTTGGCTTTGATGTCTCCCACGCTCTCCAATGGGGATAATTCCCAAGAGATGCTCCATTAGGGAAAGAAGGCCCAGAGATAGAACTGATGCCTTCAGATCATAAACATTCCAAGGCAAAGAGGGAAATTTTCCAATTTCCAGGGGTCTTTGGCTTCTCCACTTTTCAACTCACCAATTTAATCCAGGAGCAATTTGCAGCAACGCTAATTGTGTGTTTTCCCTGAGCTGGGCAAAGTTATAGGCCAATTATTTTTCCTCCACCCCTGTGATGCCTGTGGATTGCTGAAAGGAAAACTATGAAGGAAGAAGCCAAATTTTTTCGACCAAGCAGCAAAGCACCATCATTCCTTAATGTCCATGCCAAAAAAAAAAATCAAAATATAAGCAAGGAGATTTAGCATAGGAAGTTTTGTGCTGCCATGGTTTCAGCACAAAAAGAGGTAAAGTAATGACTTTATCATCCCCAAGTGTTGAGATCCTTATAATTTAACTTTCAGTTGATGGAACAGATTTATTCTGGGTGGCAAGGATACAGTTTTACTCCCATCCAAAGCTTGGAAATGCTACATTTCCTCATCTTAGGATCTTTTGTGACTTGAAAGAAGGTCCCAGCTTCAGAGATGATCTGATTCATAAAATGTGGGTGTACTTGCAGAATTAGCTCAGATATTCACCCCATTTCAAAGCTTGATGTTTTAGAAAGAAAATTTGGGCTTTACACAAAACCAGGAAGCCAACTCCTTACTGAGGGCAGAAAATCCAGGTCTGCTTTGCGAGAACTGGAATTTTAATCCAGCTGAGAGATGGAGAAAGGAATGGTGAGTGATCATCTCATGTCCACTGCAAGGTTTGTGAATTGGTGTCTCCCAAATCCATTTCCTTTTACATTGAGGAGTTACTCTGATTTACAAGCAGACCCAGTCAGATGGACTTTAATGACTGACATAGAAATGTCACTGCATAAGCAGGCTTGGAATTCACGACAGACACTTCCTGGGAATGCCGTCCTCTCGGAAGTGAGCAGTGTGTGGTTACAGTGACAGGCAAACAAACTCCCACAGCAGTGCTGAGGAACCATGATAGCAGAATATAATGTAAATATTGTCATTTATATGGCCTGTGTTAATTAATATGGCACATTGACTAACACAAACCCAGCAACCTCTCCCTTCCCCAAGCCCACATTCCTTGCCCACAGCCTCTGGAGCATTTACAGCCTCAAATCCAGATGCCAGATTAACAAACCTTCCCCCAAACCCACACAAACGCAGAGACTGAGGCTCAACACCAAATTTTCCCAGGTTTTCCTTAGGGAGGAGAAGGATCTGACCACCAGGCCTTGCTAACTCACCTGTGACAGGGCAGACACTGCGCCCACAGCCACCAAGCTCTGGGTTCCAGAGACCAAAACAGGCCAATGGATGTGTCCCTTGATCCCCCCCCAGTATTTCCACTGGGAGAAGCTCTCCAGGGAAGAGCTCAGATTTTCTGGCTACATGGGTGCAGCCCTGTTGGGTCCAGGGATGCTCCACCAATTTGCTTCTGGTCATTCCTCAGCATTCCCACCAGTCAGTGGCTCCTCCACTGTGAGGACACACTACAAAAAAACAGCAGCCAGCCAAGGTCAGAGAAATTATTTGGAGGTGGAAAGCTCCTTAACCTCCTTCAAAAACTCCCCAGCCCTCACCCTCACCATCAGCGATACGATGGTTACGTGCAGCCTATAGATCACAATAAAAGCAAGGAGGCCAAAGACATATCAGGGGTTGTTTTTTTTTAATGTACATTTGGCAGGGTTACAAGACAACAATTCACTTCCTTGGGACCTTTTATTTTCCTATAAATTCCAAGAGCCACATTTAAAAGTGAATTGGCAGATGCAGGGTTTTTTTTTTACTGTAAGGAAATTTGTTTTGCTCCAGCAACAGGCAAACATCTTCAGTCAAAAATGATGAAAGGGAGGGCATGTTCCCACCAAAGGCAGTCTCAGGCTAGTGGGATCTTCGTGCAGAAGGAAAACTGGGATTGTGTGATGAACTACAAAGAAGATCTGCAGAAAGCTGAATAACACTTTCTGTCCGGAAACCTGAAATTGCAGGCGCTTTTGGAAGGCTTTGGAATGTGTTACAAGTTGTAATCCTCCCAGCAGAACCTCAAAAGCCTTGGCTTGTTCTGCCCTTTTAAATCCAGGACTTGACAGCTCTTTAAGCAGAACCACAAGTGCTAGAGGTGGAAAAGGCCTAGGGATTATCTAATCTATTCCATGACTTAAACAGGCAACAGCAACACTCAAACCGTTCTGCAGAAGCAACGTGGAAGTGCCTGCAGAGGGAGGAATCAGCCAGACTGGTGATGGGAGCACAAGGAAGCACATTCCCCTTGTTTTCCAACTCGTTAATTAATCTCTGAGCTCGAGGAGCAGCTGTGGGGCTGCTGCTGCTGACCAGAAGGATGATGACACAATAATCTCCTCCAAGGCTGCCAGTGGATGCCCACACATGAAGAATTCATCTTTCCAAGTGGTGCTAACCCACCCAGCAGATTCCCCACGAGGGAAAAAAAAGGCAGTGGCATTCATTCTCCACCAAAACATGCATCTTTTATACTTTTATAGCAATGTTGCTTTGAGTTTTACGAAACAAACTCTCTATAAATCACATCATAAAATACATCCAGGCTGATGGTTTACAGGAAAGCTGAGCAATGGCAGGGGTTTTTCAGGGTGGGTTTTTTGGTGATAATCCACCTTAAAAAAGGCAGTTTGCTCCTGCTGCTGGAGGTGGGACAGTTTATTGTGTGTAGATTAAAAGCCTTGCTCCCAGTTCGAGGATTTGAAGGTCTGTCAGTCACTGGCAACTGAATTCCATCACTACCTCCTCCTTGTTTTATTGGTATTAATATTTGTGCTTTGCAGGTCTGCTGTGAAATGGATCGTGGTTTCCTGAACTTTTCACCCTATTTTTTCCACAGGGTTGGGAGCTCACAGGGGGACAGCTCAGTTATTTGTCTACTGGTGTAGAAAAGAAGGGGATCTAGGCCTTGACCCAGGATTTTCTGAGACTTCTGAATGATGGCTTAAAGGTAAGAATCTCTGGATCTGGCAGGTAGCAGGAGGGTTGGAGAGCAGAGGGACAAGGTAAGGCAGGCATCCAAACCTGGTAGATCTGAATGCTGTGAGGAAGTAAGACACAAAATGCCCCCAAACACCCACATTTAAGGAGGGTGCTCCTCTCCCGCTCACACAAAGACCTCTTCAGAAGGAACCTGCTGGGGTTGCAGCCCAAGAAATCCATGGAATGAGATAACAGCAACAGATCAAGGAAAGGTTCACACACAGTTAGGGATCCACTCAACTCCCGGCTGCCCTCAGCAAGGTATCACAACTGGTGGACACAGGAAGTTCGTGCTGTCCTGTGTTGTCACCAGGTTATGCAGTGTCCCCAGTTGTCCTTGGATACACAAGGGACGTACTGAAAAATCCCATCTCCTGTGGGATGCATTTAAGTCCTCGGTGGCCTGAAGCAGACTTTTATCCATGCAGCATCTCCTGTGCTCACAGATGACCTTGATGCCAGAATCTGAATCTCCTGCATCTGCAGGATTCACCTCCCACTGCCCACAGTAACACTCACACCAAAGCAAGAGCAGATTTCTGCTTTTTGGTATGTCAGATGTCCAGTTCCAGCTGGCCCCACCCAGAAGCCCCAAAAGCCTTCTGCCACCATCTACATTGGGCTGCAGGAAAATTTGGTTCTTCCCTGCACTATACCTCCCTGATGGGAACTTGGGCACCCCAGCACAACGGCAGGTCAGCCAGGGCCCAGCGCCTTTCCTTGGACATCTCACTGGCTCCCACCAACATCTTTTTGGGAACAAGGGGGCTTGACTCCACCCTGGAAGCCTGTGAAGGCAGAATCAAACTTTGCTGGGTCACTCCCATTCCTCAGGTTGAAGCAGGAGCAAGGCTTTGTTTTCAAAGCAGCTTTTGGGTCAGGTGGGAGGCAGAGGGGGGCTTGGGTGAGACCATCCTTGAAGCCCATAATGGCATTTAAGTGGTCCAAAATGTGGATCTGGAGGTTTTGTTTTATCATCTGCACTAAATACACAGTGAATCGAGGCTTTTGGGCACAGAAAAACTGCAGGCAGATGGCCACCACCTCCCTCTGGCCTTGGCTCTGCGTGCCACTGCCCTTATCAAAGGGAACGATGACACATTCCCAGCTGGAGTGCAGGCTCTGCTGGCATCCAGCAGTCCAGATGCTTTGCTTTGCTCTTCTCCATCCCTCCACTCTGCAAGGCTGTGCTGGGAATATCAGGAGCAGATTTCTCCTGAGGTTCCTGGCACTGCTCCTTCCAACCATGGTCGGCGACTCCAAGAGAAATGACTCTCTTTTATGTTCTGGCACTTCCAGCGTTGGCAGGAGGGAGGATGGAGGAAGACAAACCTGAGGCTCCCAGAAACTCCATAAACAAACAAAGATTTATTTTCCGTGTGGTTCTGAAGAGAGCCAGAGATCTGGGGAGCAGAGGGAGGAGGGAGGATTGGCCAGTGTTTCTCCCAAACATGGAGCAAAACCTCTCGTGCAGATGACACCACCCAGCTTCGACAGAAAAGGGATCTAATTGTGAGGGAAAGACCCCTTGCACTGATGGTCTGCCTTACCCAAGGGCATTAGGGAGTGCTGGTGGGCAGAGGAAACGCTGCTTCAGCCACAGGAATCATGGAATATTCTGAGCTGGAAGGGACCCAGAAAGATAATCCCAGTCCAACCCCTGGCCCTGCACAGACCCCCCCAGCAATCCCACCCTGTGCATCCCTGGGAGTGTTGTTCAAATGCTCCTGGAGCTCTGGCAGCCTTGGGGCCATTCCCTGGGGAGCCTGGTCAGTGCCCTAGCACCCTCTGGAGGAAGAACATTTTTACTGAGATCCAATCTAACCCTCCCCTGGCACAGCTTCATGTCATCAAGAAGGATGGACAGGCTTGGGTTCATCACAGCAGATCAGCCACATCCCTGCTGAATCATGGATAAAAATGAGCTTGGACTCTTGCACAGGAGCTCTTCCCGAAGGAACCTCCTTTCCTGTTCTCCTTCTACATATTGAGGTGGTCCAGACAAGAGCTGCTTTTCCCTGAGCAAGTTAATGATGTCCCTGAGCCCAGGGGTGGTTTGAGGAGCATCCCTGCTGCTCCTCATGCCTGTTACACCAAAACTGTAGGATGGAGAGGAATCAACTTGGCCGTGGGTTAAGGCTGACTTTGGGAGGCCATTCAAGTGCTGGTGAGACAGGAAAAGTAGATGAGAGGAGCATCCTCACTGCCCTTATGCAGCCTCCTGGCACTCTGGAACCACACTCACAGCATTTGTCTCTGGAGACTGCAGCTTGATTTTGTCCTACTCAAGCAGTGCAGTCTGGTTTTTACTCACAGATTAATCCATGTCATGCTCACAAGCACTGAGCTGGACAAGTCTGTTGAGTACTGATGAGCAGCTGCTGGCCCCAACTCAGCTGATCCTAACCCAAATGGAAATCCAAAATCCCAATTCACTGTCACACATAGCCCAAGTAGGTGTTTCTGTATGGCTTAAATACACCTGTTTGGGTTTTTTTTTCCCTGAAAACGGTGGTACCTGATAAAACCCGTTGTTAAAACACGATTTGTTTGTGATGGTGATTTAAATTAAAGGTCAGGCAATCCCAATCTCCTGCACACTGGTTTAGTAAAGCTCTGCCTCCTGGCCAAACTTGCTGTTTGGCTGTGGAGTCACTACTGGACAGATGTGATCTGAAAAAGAGCCAGCTGGTCAGATAACAAGAGCTCAGTTCCTAATCCCATCATTAATGGACAAAAAAGTCGCAAATGAGTAACTTCTACCTCTCTGGCTCAGTTTCCTTGCTAATAAAAATTAATAGTATTTTCTTTTTTCTTCTTTTTATTTTTTTAAATTTATCTGCTTTGCCTGCAGACTGATTAATGAGGTGCTTTTTTCTGTGAAACAAGGGAAAAAGATGCTGGTCCTGGGAACAGCCTTCAGGAGATGCTGCTGAAGCAGTGCACCTTGTCAGGGGTGATAGAGCAGAGAGGCCAGAGCCAATTCACAGCTCCACAACCTCACAGCATTGTGCTGCTGGTTCCCAACTGTTAATTTTCCCTTTTTGGACTGATTTCATCAAAAAAACTCAGGGATTCTTCAGGAAGGCAGTTCTTGCAATGCAATGAAAACTGTTATATAATAAAACTGACTCTGTAAGTGCTGTTTTCTCCCACAAAATTGCACAAGCTACACCTTCCTGCTGCGCTACTCAGGCACTTCCCAGGAAATGGATGGGTATATTTACATACAGCCCCCTCAGCACTGGCTGCTTTCTGCAGGGAAAGCAGCACTGGCTGCTTTCTGCTCTGGCTGTGGCACTCAGCTGGCCTTGGAAGCAGTTCACACACGCCAGCGTGGAGGGAATACCGCGGACTTGCAGGAGAGCCTCGCGCGCCCGCCGGGGCCTGTGCTAGGAGGGGAAAGCACATGTGCCCAGGCCTTCTGGAGGCTGGGCCGTGCTTTCTGAGCCACAGGCCTGGATCCTGGGACAAATTAACATTTTCCATCCCCAGCTGTCTGTTCCGCCTTGTTGCGACACCTCTTACCTACTTTTCGGGCTGACCTTGCACTGGGCCTGAGACTGTTCACGAGTTTTTTAGTCATTGTTGAGAACAAGGAAAGAGAAACAAACATCTGGTTAGCAGAGCTGCCAAGTGCACATTCCTTCCTTGTTTTTCAACCTTTCAATCCCTTTGTTTTCTGCCTGAAATTCCATTTGATAAATGCACGGAGAGCCACGGGGCACTGATTAGACGCAACTCCTGTCCTGACCCACACTCACCAGCGTTGCCGCGCTGGAACAGCCACAGACCCCAAAATAAGAGTGAGGCCCTGGTGGAAGCAGCCCAACCATGAATGGGGGGGGCTGATCCTGCTTCTGCTGAGGTCAGTGGGGGCTTTGCCACCAATTTCAATGGGAATAGGATGGGGCTTTAATGTTGTTCCTGCAGTGAAGTGGTGCTCAAGCCCGTCCCCTGCCAAGCTGTGGCTTTGCCATTCCTACAGCTCTCATGTGGGGTTTTTTTTAATTGGAAACAGCAATCTTGGCCCATGGTGCTGGCACAGCCTGACCAGATCAGGTGGGGCTGCTCCACCAGAGAGAGGCCACAGACAGAACAGAAGAGGAGCCACATGACAACAGTTTTGCTGTCTTTGCCTGGTTTTCTGCCTGGAATTCCATTTGAGAAATGCCTGGAGAGCCACTGAGCACTGCTTAGATGCAGCTCCTGTCCTGTGCTGACCCACCAGCACCATGACAAGCTTCAACCTCCTGCACCTCTGGCACAGCTGTGTCCTCCTGGACCACAACTCCTAAGACCTTCAGGAAGCTGGGTCCATCCTCCGCAGCCATAAGGACCTCTCCACACCAGGCAAGTTAAGGAAGAGCAGCTGCCTTAGATTTCATCTCCCTACAAAGAGACCTCCCCAGGGGCTGGATCAGGCCTTCAGGAGGCCATACCACCTTCCAGCAGCACCTGTCTTTTGAATAACTCTGCTAAGGAAAGACTCAATTTTAACTTGAAACCAGGACCAACAGCTCAGTGGGAAAAAGAGCTTGGAATCCCTTCAGAGAGAAATCCCAGAGAAAAGGTGAGGCACAAAGGGCCTGCTATGTTCTCACTCAACGGGGCGTCTTCTCAAGGCATTGCTCTCGCTGTTGCTTGGAATACCAAGCATCTGAGTCTCTTAAAAGCTTCCCTCTGTTTTTTATTTACGTGTGACTGAGTCTGTGTGCCTGAAAACCAGATTGGAAGATCATTAATCTGGGACAAGAAAGTGCCAGACTCTTAGAATGCTGTCCCTCCCTGTTGTCAATCCTTGCCGACCCCAACCTACGCAACGACTGACGCTCTGGAACGGGATTGTACCGGCCTGGAAAGCCTCTCTTTTCCATCAGGGATGCCAAATCTGCGGTGTGGCTCGATGATCCAAGTTGACACCGGCCATGAGAACAATTCCATTTCCTCCCCGCTGGTCACTTCCATAAATGCCAAGTTCTGGGCAACACAATGTTCGGCATTTCCCGCAAACCGCTCCGTGATCTCATTTGCGTCGCCAGATTTATTTATTTTAAAATGCCTTTTTTTGTTTTTTTTTTTTTCTTGCGGCCATACATTTTAGATTAAAAAATAATAATCATGCAATCTTGCAGGAAATTGGGCTTTCAAAATCGGGACGCAAGGAAGTATGGTCCAGTGGAGATTTGATCAGGCAGATTTTACAGCCCTGTGGCTTGTTGGATACCCTTTTTCATTAAGATTAGTTTCAGTTTCTGGCCCCTGTTCTCCCATCACGAGTCAGTTTTTTTTACCCAATGCCTTTTCAAGGGAACTACAAACTCAACAGCCAGTTATTAATTTCACTGGTGAATGCACAGTCCTCATCGAGCTTCGATTCTGATTTAAAGTGGTTTCTGAGTGAGGATATTACAGCCCCAAGGAGAGCTATTGGCTGCCCCATTCCTACACGCTGGAGGTCTGAACATTGTATGTGAAGTTGCTCAGAGAGCTTTCAATCTCCTCTTTCAGAACAAAAAGGATTTGGGGTGAGCCTGAGAATCTGAACGCAGAAGAGCCTTGGCATACTGGATCTATGTTGGCATTTCCAGGCCTAGATGGGAATGCCCATTTACCAGCTGGAAGGAGGAACAACATCACTCACTCCTGGAAATGACACAGTATTTGTATCCAGAAACTTGGACAAGTATGGTGGAAACTACTGGGAAGTTCTGCTTTGCAGATGGAAATGGTTAAAACTTCCCTCAGCTTCTTGTCAGTTCCATCCATTGAGTCCTACCAGTTCAGAGGGGCTTAACAGCCTCTGCAAACCAGCAAAAAGCACCAATAAAATAGTTAATAAAGAAAATGTTTTGGAAAGCCAATTTGACCAGGCCTTCTCCAAATGAAGGTACTACACTCAAGGCTTGGAAATTCTTCCTCTATGCTGTACAGATGCCCTCTCACTGACCCATAACTTCATTTAACTCTCCTCAAGAGGAAGAAAGGAATCCCTGCTAAAATTATTAGCTTGCACAAAGAATATTTGCTTTGAGGGGAAGGCCAGCACACATGCTTGGCTTTCTCAAAGGACTTCCATGGCCACAGCACAAACTCTGGGCTCTCACAGCCAGGAGATTCCTTTTTTCCCCCAAAGGAAACACATATTAGTACCCTGTAACACGCCATGGAGATACCCCAGTGCTCAGCACAGACATCCCTTTATGTTCACACTTTGGGTTTTGGTGTCCCTTGGCCCCAAATTGCCTTTACTTCCATAGGCACAAAGCACAGGGTGTTCAGTGGGTAGCAAAGACATCCAGCAGCTCCCAACACCTTTTCCAGGTGCCTGCCCACCCCCAAAAGGAGCATCACAAAGTGGGAGATTCAGTCCTGAAACGCAGCCCAGGGGCTGGAACCCCACGGCAGCCTCAGAACACAACATCTGCCCTCGCCTTCCGAGGGGAAAACCAAACCAGAGCGAGTTTGCGCAACGCGTAATCGAACCCAGTTGTTCTCCGAGGCAGGAGGAAGATGTTCGTGCTGTCCTCCGAGCATCCATCCAGGGCTCTGTGTCCCCAGACTCCACCCAGCGTGATTTGTTCAGTTCTGGGTCGTGTTTTTTGCGTGTTTCCCCCACATGGAGGTTTTCTAACCATAAGGGTTGCAAAGAGCACAAGAATATTAAGAGCAGTTGACAGAAGAGCTCTCGGGGGGACGCAGTGCACAGGCCCTCAGGATAATGCACATCTCCTATTGTTATAATTATTAGTACTTTCATTAGAGTGGAGGAGATGAGTTATCCAGGAGGGGAGGAGAGCCTGAAATCATGCATACCTTTTTTATGAGGCCCAGTACAGGCTGTGGCCTGAGTCAAAGCACTCAGACACAGCTCAGCTCATCAAATCCAGTGGCTGTGGTGGAAGGAGACCCATGAGTTATTTGATAAAATGCCACACTACAAGATATCACAGCCTCAGACAGAGGACTTCAAATCTACTCCTAGTTATGGCTCTTACACAGAGTTGATGCATACTCAGAGTGTGGTGAGGCCCTGGCACAAGGTGCCCAGAGAAGCTGTGGATGCCCCATCCCTGGAAGTGTCCCAGGACAGGTTGGATGGGACTCGGAGCAACCTGGGATAGTGGAAAGTGTCCCTGCCCATGGCAGGATGTTGGAACAAGGAGGTCTTTAAGATCCCTTCCAACACAAACTGTTCTAGGATTCTATGGTCTCAGGCTGTGTCCAACTTGTTATTCCAGAGGTGCTCCCCAGGCTCAGAATGTGCTAGAAAGCAGGTCAGTTTTCTTTTTGACCTAGACCAGATCAAAAGCCCTCTCAGCTCCTCATTTCCCAATGGCCAGGAGGAAATTCAAGGCAATTTTCCCATGCAAGGCACTGCTCTGCACCATGACCTCAGTCAGTTCAGCCACAGCTTCTCTGGGCACCTTGTGCCAGGGCCTCACCAACTTCACAGGGAAGAATTTCTTCCTAATATCCCATCTAACCCTGCTCTCTGGCAGTTTGAAGCCACTCTCTCTTGTTCTATCACTAAAAAATACCTCTTCAGGCTTCTCACAGCTCCTTTAGGTGCTGAGCCTTCTCCTTTCTTCCCAGTGCTCTGTGAGCACCATCACCCCCAAAGCAGCTTTCTTCAGCTTCAAAATGTTCCTCATTCCATCCTGTTCCTGGCAGCTCCACACAGAGAACTCACACACAGACAACTGACCTCGAGCAAGGCACGGTGTCACCTCCAGGGCTGCGTCCATCCCACATGCTTCAGCTCTGGGAGAAACTTCTTGGAATTGGCAACAATGGAGAGAAGAAATGTATTAATCTTCCCGATCTATCTCCCTCTAATCTGCCAAGGAGTGTCCCATAACTTGTGACTGATGGCTTCTTACCCCGTCCTCCCAGAACACATTAATCACTTTAAGACACAGTAAAGCTTTCTAGTGAAGAACAAAGCACAGCTGTTAAGAAGAAGAACATGCTGGCCTCCCTTTCATGGGCACATCGCACAGCACTGCTGCCCAGTGGGAACTGCCTGTTCTGATGCAAATAATGGACATTAATTAGCACAAACAGAAGGTCTGTCATGGCATTTATTTATGACTAATTTAAGATTTTCATTGTTTGATGCATGTGAGACAGGATGCCCTCAGTGAAAGCTCTGCTGCAATGAATTGGTGACTTGAATTTCCCCAAAATATTAACCCTACATTCCTTATCTTCACCTGCCTCAGCTCTCCAGCAGATATGGCCAAGCTGCATGAGGCCATGGACTTCAGAGATACCTGCGCTTGCCTTAGAAAAGGTGAGGTTGTGACTACATGACCTGAGGAAAGGGAATGCCAGGAGGTCTTGGACACATGTGAAGAAGTTAAAAAGGTGAAAAAGTTATAGGGTGAAAAATTATAGGGAGCCACACTAAGCCCTTCAGCTAAGTAAAGTGCAAAGAGGAAGCCAGAACCTGGGAACAGACTGTGGAGTCACAGACACTAGCAGAAACAAGGCAAAAAAACACTTTGAGCATTAGGAAATGTCTTCTACTAGTAAGAATAGGAATGCACTCTTTGAGGTTTCCTACATTCATCAGTAAATAATTTCTTCCCATTCTGCCCCCCAAACCTTCTCTCCCACCTGTGGTCTCTGCACAAACAAATTCTACTGCAGAAAAAAAAACCCCAAACAACTGTTTCAAAAGTCAAAGTAGTTAGAGAAGTACAAAACTGCACATGTGGAGGAGGTATTTCTGCCATGCTCCCATTCATCACCCATTTTTGGTCCATGGGAATCACAGTGCAAAGGGGCAAATTAACCTGGCCGCAGGGTTTCTGCACCTTCCCTTCAGGATTCCCAAGGAAGGCTCGTGCTTGCTCACAGAGGTCACATGAAGAGCCAGGTTTTCCATTTCTGCCTGTTCATGTGTGTGAGGACCTAGGGGAGATTATTCTCTTCATTTGTGGGTTCCACTGGTATTTCCACCAGAAAGGACAATGCTTTGGAGGCTGGGTATGTTCCTTAAGAACTGGGGGTGATTCCAGAGTACAATTACATTATTAGCCCAAATAAAGCGTGACATGTCCCACTACATTTAGAAGGAATTTTTACATCGTTTTTAAGACTCCAGAGTCACTTCAGCCCAGTGCAGGCAGCCAGTTGCTCTGGAATACTAGCTGCTCAGAAGAACAAAGTCTAGTTAAAAGAATGAAGTGTTTAAATCCTCATTTTAAAATTTTTTTTTCCAATAAGTGACTTTCCTTTGTCTTGCTTTGCTGCTTTTCAGTGAACTGAACAGATTAAGTTACTGCACCATGAGCAATAGCTGAGTTACGATCACGAACATGCCTTTCTTTGGTGAACTTGTCGAGAAAATGAATTCCATTTCTCCACATACCTGAGGAGCAAAAGCACTTGTGGAGAGGAATCTCTCCCACAGGGAACCCTTGTGTATTTTGCAGTAGTATTTTATTAAGAGCTGGAGAGTTCAAGGGTCTCACAAATGTAAGTTTTCAATTAGCTTTCCATTGTGTCCCAAACAGTCTCTAAATACTCAACTAAACTTTAATCCAATCACTTGATTTGACTCCAGGCATGATTTATCTTTTAATCATCATCTGCTCAATGAGGGGGGAAAAGAAAGCAAACTTGTTCTTGGCCCATCATGACTCATACATGATTTTACTGCCATCACAGTTGTGCTTTCCTTTTGGCTGATGTCTTGGCAATTGCAAGCACTGACTTTGGCTTTCTGTTTAGGTATGATCTTTCCTGCTCCTTTCCCCACCTCCCAAAATGTTGAACAGCACTGGATGTTTGTTCTTTATACTTTTTCCCACCGAGGCATGTGATTTTCTTTTATTATTTTTTATTTCTTTTTTGCCATCTCTCGACGTTGCATTAATCAGAAGTGTCTGCTATTTGACCTACACTCAGAAACACAAATCATGCCTTAAAAAGGGGGGCTCACTCTTTTAAACAAGCAGCATTTTCTTGGAAGGATATATCACACAGAGAGCCCTACACCGAGACACAAAGCAGCCAGGACCTTCTGGGCACTTACCAAGAGCTCAGCTCTGGAGCTAGGGCAAGCCTGGTGAGATTTAATCCTTCCTCCACATGCTGGTGGTGCTTCAGTTTCTCCATTTGGGAATGAGATTTTCAATGCATAAAATATTATTCTCCATTTCAGGGGTTCTCCATAGGATCAGGATGTCCCCTGATCCTATGGCTCCTCTGGGCCAGTGGCACCAGCTCATGACCCACTCACCAACAATACCCCAGCCATGTTCAGTGCACCTCTCCAGCAAAAATAAGGAATGAAATGGAGCCAAGCTTTTCCCAGGAATGTGGTGAGCTGCTGAGCCTTTGAGGTCTGGAAGTGTTGCACAACATCTCCCCATGCTCTGTTATTCCCGTCAGTGGCTTGTGGAACTCGCAGCTCCGCTTTCCAAAAGCTGCTCTCAACACAACTCGCCCAGAACTCCCCAGAGCACACTGCTTTCTCCAGAGATTTCCCATATAAGCCTCCCTCACTACCTCTAGAAATCTCAAATTCCTTGAAGACTGACTCAAATGTCAGTGCCTGACAGATAGTTTTTGATAATTCTCTCCCAGTGCCAAGTTTTGAAACAGAAGATTGCATGAAAAGCTCAGGTTTCTTTTTTTGTTGTTTTTATTTTTTTTTTTTTTTGGTGGGAAAATCAGAATACATAACCTTAAAGACAAGCAGCCTTCCCCAAATGCACTCAGATGGAAAAGAGAGGAAGCTTTTTCAAAGTAACATCATCACCTAACTGACCAGTTCTGCTCGGCATTAAAAGATACTTGTCCCTGAATTTCACAGGAGCAGCCACACTGTGCCTGTCCAGGAATTCCACACTCTGCCAGCACTGGAAAGAGCACAGGAATCTGCTGATAATTTCCCTGGCGTACTCCTTCAGCCTCCACCAAACAATTTAGGGATTTCTGGAGCTGTAGCTGCTTTGTGCTGTGGTTGCAACTATTGACCATGGAGAGGTGAGGTTGGCCTCTTTTCCCAGGGAAATATCAACAGGACAAAGGAAAACGCCCTCAAGATATGGCAGGAGAGGCTCAGGTTGAATAAAAGGAGGAAAAAATTATTCACTGAAAGAGTGGCCAAGCATTGGAAGAGGCTGCCCAGGAAAGTGGTGGAGTCATCACCTATGGAAGCATTCAGAAAACAGAGAAACATGTCACTTTGTGATATGGTAGAGTGGACATGGGGTGTTCAGTCAAAGGTTGGACTTGATTATCTTGAAGGGCTTTTCCAGGCTTTAAGATTCCCTGACCCACTTTGAAATGTCAGTGGTTTTTTCCACATGGGTTGAGGGTACAGCCTGAATAACACCAGGCAGCAAAGGAGACATTCACAGGGGTGGAGAAAGAATCAGGCATTTGCAGACACTCCCATGGCCAAAACCTGAGTAAATAAACTTACTTGGGGTTTTGTTGAATAAAGACAGGAAAAAAGTGCCTGCCCACGTCTCCAGATCCTTTGGTCGTTGTCCCCAAGACTCTGGTTCCCCTCTCATGGCTGTGACACTTGTCTGTCAGAGAGCATTGGCTCCTCTTTGGTCCAGCAGTGGCCTGCCAGCTAGAAAAAGGAGAAAACACGGAAAAATAGAATGGGATCATCATCCCTGAGCATCCCAAACTTCCCAGGCAGGGCATGCTGGTGTGGGATTCAACTCCAGAGTGGTGTCCTCACCAACTACACTCAATAAATAGCCAATCCAAGTGCTTCCAAAATTGTTTTAAGACTTAGTCTTTGCGTTTTCCATAGGTTACAGCAGGAGCCTCCAGTTGCTCCCATCTGCTCCTTTCTTTGTCCAGATTTGGGATGGGATTTTCTCTTCCAGACTAGTTTGTCGTCACGGCTGGCACCCAACCTCGTTCCCAGATTTCTGATTTTTTTGCCTCTTAATTTTGAAAAGACTTTTCTGCAACACAAAAAAAAATCCCAAAGCAAACCAACCCCAACAGAGAGGAGACTCTGTGCCCAGCTCAGCATCACCATAACCTGGCGTGACAGCTCTCCATGAGAAACAGGTTTGGGCCGTGCTCCGTCTTGCCACCGTGTCCACAGAGCCAACCCAGGCGCTGAATCGCATCCAAGGCACATCCAAGGTGGCTGGAAAAAGCCAGGAAGAGCCACCTTCCAGATGGAGAGTGGGGCTGAGGCCTCTCACGCGGGCGGGGAGCTTTTCCCAAGCTGCCGTTCCCGGTTTTTAGTGGGAACATGTGCTGGCTTCCCATAAAGCGGCAGCAGCTGCCAGTCAAGCAGGCATCACTCTGTAAAGCTGCCCGGGGGACGCTGTGCACAGAGCCAGGCTCTCCAGGCAGGTTTACGAGGTGCCACCTGCGGGATTTACAATTCCCAGGGGCGGCTGTGCAGGTGCAGCCAGCAGGGATGGGGGGAGCTGGGGAAAGGGTCCCAGCCCAGCCCAGTCCACAGCCCCCCGCTCTCTGGAGACTTGGGCTCCAAAATCCCACAAAAGTGGCACGTTAATAGGAAAGATCACGAGATTTCTCGCAGGGCTGCAAGCTGAGGATGCACAAGCACGGGTCTCTTCTCTGTCTCATCCTTTTGGCTGTTCCCAGCTGTGTCTCCTCATCACCTCCCTCCTCTGGGAAAGCAGGAAGACTAAGGAAAAAAGCCCTGGAACAGGTATGGGAGACAGGGGGTTGGGGTTTTTTTCTCTATATATATTTTTTTTTTTCATTAAGTAATGATGACAAAACCTACAGATAGTCAGTATTTCTTGTACCTAAAGGAAGGGCTCCAGGGATGCCCAGGGAATAAAAGCTGTACAAGTATCTTGCAGAAAACATGTTTTCTATAGAGGTAACCCAAACCTTCTGGGAGTGAGGTACCTAAAGCCACCACTCAGACATATCCAAATAAAACCACTAAGAACAGCATTAGATGTCACATGGATGACAAACTTTCTTCTCCCTAGAGATATTTCTCATTGAATATGGACACAGGGTTATTCACAGGAATTATCTGCAATCCCAGCATTATTTTAACTTGCAGGGGGGATGTTTCAGATGGTTCAAGCATTATAGAATCATGGAATGGTTTGGGTTAGAAGGGATCTGAAACCTCATCTCATTCCACCCCCCTGCCATGGGCAGGGACACCTTCCACTATCCCAGGTTGCTCCAAGCCCTGTCCAACCTGGCATTGGACATTTCCAGGGATGAAGCATCCACAGCTTCTCTGGGCAAGCAGCTTTCTCAAGGCCATTCCAGAAGGAACACCACTTTCCTTCAGGAGCTCCATGAGTACTTCCACATCCCTTGAGATCAAAGCACAGGCTGGCATTTCCCTAAAATGACCATTCCCTCACACAAGCAGTCCCAGAGCAGTGACTTGGATAAGGAATCAATTGGCAGCAGGAGCCCAGAGGTCAACCCCCAACATGTAAAAGGCTCTGGGAGAAAGGAGAAACCTCCAGTGAGTGTTTTTATGAGAGAAAATACCTTCCTTCTCCTGGAGACTGGGATTAACTTTCTGTAACTCTGCAAAAGGTTAAAGGGACCGTGTTCACTTTTAAACACCAAAGGCATTTACAGCAGAGACTACCTTGACTCGTTTATTCTACATTTGAAATAAATCAAAGTTATATTAACAACCACTCACCAGGGTCTTCCTCCACAATCTCTGACATCTGAGGTTTCTACCCAGCAAATAATAAAGGTCCTGTTACCTTCTTCACTTAAATCAACATCCTGCAAAGCTTCACTTCACAATTACTGGAGCATCCCAGGAATAGCCATTAGCCCTTTGAAATGCTCTTGCCCTGGAAATCCTTGCTCTGCTTCTCATTATGTCCTCACATCCACAATCGTTTCAGGTTAAAAAGCAGCACATTCCATTGCTAAATGACAATACTTGCACTTTTCCTGCCCCCAGCTGTTCTCAAACCATGTGCCCAGCGATTCAGGTGTCCCAGGCCTGGCTGGTGGCTCCAGAGGAGCTCCAGAACCTTGGTGTCCACCCTCTGGCTGGGACTCCAGGCAGCTCCACCAGCCAGCCCCTGGAGATCCCTCTGTAGCTGCATTTTGCAGTGCCTTCACTCACACATGTGGAGGGAGCCATACCACCACGAGCTGCACAGTCCCACCTGGACAAAGCCTTCCCCAGGATTTTTTTTGCATCTTTCATCTGCTCTTCCCTGCTCATCTGGGCCCCAATTCCCAGTTCTGACGGTGAGCTGCACAGTGTAACATTGGATTAGCAGCTATGACATGATGGACTTGTGCTTGGAGTCATCTCACTTGAAAGTGAAGCATCTGCTCCTTTCTCCATCTGTTCTTTGTCCAGGCCAAGGGCTGACTCCCTTTATTAAGCAATTAAAGATGATGGAAATGTATGCAAGCTGAATTCTCAGGGGAAAAAAAAAGCAGAAAGTATTAATAATAATTATCAGTTTTATCAGTGGGAAGGTTCCCCAAGCTGAGTCTGAAATAAGGCAAATGGGACAAGAAGGGGAGAGAAAAATCTACTTCCAAAATAACCTCAGGTGACCCATTTATCTTCGAGATCCAGGTACAGGGTAACAGCTTCCAGCTTCTAAGGTATTGGAAAGGAAAAAAAACCTGCACTGGAAATATCTCCTGAAAGCAGGTGTGTGCCCAAAAATCCATGAAATCACAGAGTTGGTTGTGGGTGGATTTGCTTAGATGGCAGAGGAAGGGGGACAAGGCTGAGAAAGGCATTCCCTGCATAAATATGAAAGTTTTTAAAGGCAAATGTGGATATCCAGACTTGGAAAATCCACACCCAAACAACGATGGCTCCGTTGCCTATCACAGACATAAATCCAGGGCAGAGTTCCTGACTCAAGAATTTGCTTTCATCAGACCCTATTGATTAAAAATGATCAAGTCAAGTGTTATTTCTGGATCCCACTGAAAGGGCTGAAGGGCTTTGGGAGAAAACAGCAGTTGAGCAGCTCTTGAAACGATAACAATACATCATAAGCAACAGCACCCCTGCTCAGGGTGGTACCCCGCTCCCTCAATCCCTTTGGGACATTCCTTAGCCAACAACTTCCAGACAGGTGAAAAATTAGCCCAATTATCTGCACATTCCCTCCCTCTCTGATGAGCAGAGCTGCAGAAACCCTGGGAGTGCAGCAGGTCTGGAGTTGTGGTGAGGGCTGCTCATGTGAGGGACAGGAACCTCATCTTCTCTCCTGAGACCCGACCTCTTTCATAGCTGGCTTTCCAAGGGAAAACCTTTTCTTATTTTCTCTTTCTTCCCCTCCCCTTCCCCCTCCTGCTTTGTCCAGAGTCTCTCCAAGAGAGCCAAATTCCCCCTGAACATGCTAAAAGGAGGCTTGCTGGAACATCTGCTCTGCATCTGTGGAGCCAGACATATCCCCAGGCAACACTGCTAGCAGTGATGGATCTGGGAGGGAATGTGGAGCACTGGAGAAGCATCTGCTCAGAGAGGGGAACCCAGCACATAAAACTCACTGAGTTATCTGCTGAGCCCCCTGCTCTCTGCCCCTTGCTCCCAGTGGACAGCTGCCTCCTCCAGAGCACTTTCCAGGAGCTGTTCTCTTCCCAGTTTGGTATTTTCAAACTTCTTCTGCTTGTGCCAAATGAGCACCACCAATGTTCAGCTCCACAGTGACTGGGGAGCTGGAGAAGTGTCTGGAGGAGAACCTGGAGTGAGTGGCTTCTTTTGGGATCATTGCTTGGACAGGACACTGGGAAATACAGCTGAGGTCACAGGTGGACTTCATGAACTTAAAGGCCTTTTCCAACCGTAATGATTCTGTGACTTCAAAGAAACCATTGCAGAGTGAACTCCACACTGATCACTCAGAGTTCAAGCCTCAGCTCTGCCACCTCTGACTGATGGCCATTCCTGCACCCTCCTTCCCTGTTCCTTGTTGGGATTCAGTGTCTGTCACCGTGAACTTTCACTACACCAAAATTTTGTGTTCCCTGGCACTCTGGCATCAGAACAAATTATGGTCTTTGTACAAAACCAGGACGAAATTCATACCCTGAGCTGACGAGAGGAAGCAAGACAAACTCGAATTATTTAACAGCCATTTGTCCTCTATTGTCCAGCCTTAACTCGGGGCATTTTCCTTTCTTACGTAGATTTACAGTTAATGGATTTCCTGTTTAATTTGCACAGCAAGGAGAACAAAGGCAGCCCTAATGTTTCCTAAACTGTCACCTTCTCACAACTACTCTGCAAGAGCCCTTCCCGCAGCCTGTTTTCTGCTGCCTTAAGCTTCCTGGGACAGGTGGAATTGCCACAAGGGAAAATGCCAGGTTGCTAAGAAGAGACCTTAACAGACTGTGCCTTATCCTAAAGTCAATCCCTCTTTTCCCAGGGCAAAGCTGCCAGGACTGCACCCTAAGACACTGTTAGATGGAGAACCTGAGAATCCTTCGGGATCCATGATAAATGCAGGTCGTTTTCTGCTCTCTGGCTCTTTACCTGAAGCTGCTGAGCTTTGTCCCGTCAGGAATCTGCCTGTGGCTCAGGAACTTCACAGGTGTCTCTTGAAACTTCACCACACAGCAACAGGATGGGAGCCTGTGCACAAAGTCAAGCACGTGATTAAGTACCTTTATAAAAGTTCTTTATGACCTGTTTCAGGAAAAGCATTTAGGCTTGCTCTAACTTTAAACATGATTCCTTTCCATTCACTCAAGTCCTTAAAAATACTACTTGAACTATTTCTGAATTCATTTAGACATTGGCGTAAGCATTGTGGAAATAAAAGAGAACGAAGCACACACATTATGTACCTGCCTTAAAGCTCTGGTGGTTCTTAACACCTTCCACCCCATCCCTATGATGCTGATACCTGCTGCTCTCCCACTTTCCAGATCTTCCAGGGGTGTGGCCCACCTGCTCCAGCACTCCAGGACTGCACCCTGTGTGGTTTTACAGCCCTGGTGTGAGACAGAGCATTGAATGTCCCCAGAGCAAATGTGTGATTCAAGTGTAAATGGGAAAGGCGGCAACCAAAGGAGGTGGTGTTGGCTCACTTAATGAGGTACCACTGTGCCCCAGTTTTGCACAGCAGTGCATCCCACACCCTCCCTCTCCAGAGGAGCAGAAGATGCCACTGTCTTGTGCTGTCAAGCACAGGACCATGTGTTTGTGACAGCAATATAATAGCATTTTGTTTGTCCCCATTTTGTGGGGCTATTAACGCTTCACCAAAAAGACAAAGGACTATTTTGTTCCTTCCTCCAACCACTCCTCACCAGACAAAATCCCTCTGGGAACCTCCTCTAAACAGGAGGTGGAGAAACTGGACCTGTGGAAGGGCTCAATAACTGCTTCAATGGATTTTCCAGGAGAAAGTCAATAGAAATCTCATTCTGTCTTCAATTCATTCATATTGTTTTGTAGTGGACAGCCAATAAAAAGGGAAGCACACGTACTAATTAGTTTTGAGAGGCGAAGAGGAGCCATGAAGTATTTCCTGCTGAGAAGACATGAAGTATTTAAATCCCGAGTCCCACTTGGATTTGCAACCGTGGAAAATTTTTCCATAATCTTCCCCAAGGACTCAACCAGAACTCTCTGGGGAGTGGGGTGGGGGCTGTTAATGAAATTAGAACCCCATTTTCTCGATAAACCAGTTTAACCTGAAGTCGTGAGCATCCCTTGAGCCTGGTGGACCAGGGCATGGAGGAGCTTTGCTACAGCTTCGAGGAGGGAGACCCCACTGCGGAATCTCTCCTCTGGGAGCCGGCAGATCCTGACACACAGCTGGAGAACTTTCTCCTGGAGTGCCTGGCAGAGCCCTCCTGGCCAGGGCCAGGGGGTGATGAGCTGGACAAGCGCCCAGTCCCACCGGAGCCGCCCGGGCAGCCCCGGCAGCGCCGCGCCGCCAACCTGCGCGAGCGGAGGCGGATGCTGAGCATCAACGCGGCCTTCGAGGCGCTGCGCGGCCACGTGCCCACCTTCCCCTACGAGAGGCGCCTCTCCAAGATCGACACGCTGCGCTTGGCCACTGCCTACATCGCCCTGCTCGGGGACATCCTCCTGTCTGGCTGCCACCCCAAGGCCTACGTGGAGCAGTGCCTGAGGAGCGGCGCCCAGAGCCCCCAGCGGGCAGCCTGGAACACGAGTGGTGAGCGAGGGTGGGCGCTGTTTGGGGGGGCAGAGCAACCCTCGGGAGTTGCTTTTGGGCAGCTGTTTGTCACACCCAAATAGCTCTGGAACAGCACAGAAATGACCTTCAAAAAGAGGAAATCTAAATCAAGTCGCAGCAGAAAATCATCATTCTCCCTCTTCTCTAACTTTCTTTTAAGGAGGAATTTTTTTCTTTAAAAAATTGAAAAAACAACCCCCCCTCCCCACCCAGAAGCAACTTGCTAAGGTTCTTTTTACAAAGAGGAGAGATTGCCCAAACTGCCCAACACAGGGCCTCAATCTCAGAAGGCAACAGGTTTTGTGCTGCTTGGAGCAGGAAGGAGCAGAGGAGGGGTTTCAGTAGTTCTTGGTACTTTGCATTTTATGTTAATTAATCCCCTTTCCAACACTGTTCCTTTACTGTATATGTTCCTTTGGATCTTGGAAAGGGGACTTCAAAATGAGCCTTCAAAAAGTACAGCACAAGTAAGGAAAGAGAAAAGTCAGTGAATAGAAATATTCCTCTTTCATATTACAGGGAAGTGCTAAAGGGACAGAGCCTGCAGAGGAAAAGCAATCAGTTTACTTGAAAGGAAAAGTTAATTGAGGTTTTCTCCTTTCCTATTAATTTCCATTATCTGGATGACTGGGAAAATGACTCATGCTACAACCACTGATTATAACTCTCTTTACTACAAAAAAAATTTGTATTTTAGTGGCCAGCTTCCCCCACTTTTAACAGATTTTAAACAACACAAATATTTCTCATTGGGATGCCCCTTTTGCCACACGTCCTGTCCTGAAGAGCTCCACTTGGAAAGATCCAATTGAATGAGGTTCCTCTTCTGGAGAGGCTGGAGAGTTGACTTGTTAAAGGTTAATTTAAATGTGGAAATGACCGTGTTTTCCTCTCTCCCTTGTGCAGATCTGACAGCCCGGCTGTCCTGGGTGAAGTGGGATTAAGGAAAGGCCTTTAAAGGCAGCAAAACCTGGAGTGCTGGGTACCAGGTGTTCAATTCCCAGCACTGCAAGTGAGAACGAGTCGCCAGCGACTTCACTCATTGTCCCAGAGCACTTCTCCACCACATTTCCAGCACCCAGCCCCTTTCTCTGCTGATTCATCCATCTTTGGGGCCTTCTGCTTCTCTTTCTCACTCTGACAGACCTGCACTTGCTTAAGAACAGCAAAGCATTGAAAACCAGTGCCAGCACAACCATAGTCCCAACATTTTCTCTTCCACTGGATGAGGATTATGTCCAAATCCCATTTCCAGCATGTGAGAAACAAGATCATAAGAAAAACACTAAGCAACACCTGTGAAAATCTAGTGCTTGGCTTAAGATATCCAGGGTGATGTTTGTGAAAGTCACTGGTGATTCCAAGACCATGAAAGTCCAGGAGGTGAGACATGGCTCACCTCCTGGATAGATATCCAAAATTTTTCATGTCTTCACAGAATCCCAGAAAGGTTTGGGTGGAAGGAACCTGAAAGCTCATTCATTCCCACCCCCTGCCACGGGAAGGGACACCTTCCACTATCCCAGGCTGCTCCAAGCCCCATCCAACCTGGCCTTGGACATTTCCAGGCATCCAGGGGCAGCCACAGCTGCTCTGGGCACCCTGTGCCAGGGCCTGCCCACCCTCAATCTGAAACCATTCCACCTTAATGTTCTTTATCGTGGCATTTTGTAGCGGAAAAGAAAATAAAATGTAATTATTATCTATCATTTACATTAGTTCATCTCACATCTCCCATGTCTACAAAGCAAAAGCACGTCAGGAACTGAGCTTTTGCTCTGCTTCTGGCTTTGGGGAAAGTGAAGAGGGGCACTAGAGGAGGAAACTGTCAAGAACCTCTTTAGCTTTTCAATTTTTCTGTCAAAACGAAAAGGGGAATTTCACCTTGGGTGCAACAATGTATGTCAGTCAATTTAGAATAAAACATTCAATATCAAATTTTGACTCTGCTTTCTCACCTGCTTAAGACAATTGGATGAATTTTTACAGGAAACAGCACATGAAAAGATGAAAATCTTAAAAAACAAACAAACAAAACAAAACACCTGAAAATGCATTTTTCTACTTTTACCTAGTTCTCTAATCTGGAAATGCTGATCCTCCATGTCATCAACGTGTCACTGGAGCAGCTATGACACTGTCAGCTTCCTGGTGAGATGAGGGCTCAGTGGGACCCTAGCCAGGGCTGAGAGCTCCATACCCATCTCAGTGGCCCAAATAGTGCCCAAATAACCCCAGCAGGGCTTTCCATGGATTTTCAGCAGAATCTTTATTTCTGCAAGGTCCCACTGAGGGCAACAGGGATTTGGGATTCCTCCCTCCAAGCTGCCCTCAGCCAGACCCCTCAGGTCACACCCCACAATCATCAGGGTACAAAAACGCCTCTCCAGGGTTGTCATGGCTCGTCGGGGAGTCATCTCCCATCAGGACTAAAAAGTCCTTGACCCCAAGCTAATTTTGGGCATCCAGAACCCCTGTCTCCAAATATGCCTCATTTCAAAGATTTTAATTTCTGCCCTGCTTTTCTCTACCCTGCAGCAGAGCTTTGTGCTGGGCATGGAACAATAATACCACGTCCTGAAACAAATATTTGCTGCAGGCACCTGGTTACAAGCAGAAATCTCTTTCATTGCCTTTTGCTTCAGCCTAGAAATCTGGGATAATGGCTTTGGAAGCAAGCTGGATGTGTGCAGTAGCAGCAGGAAGGCACATCCACAGAAAGGTGATTTCTGGGGATCTTTCAGGTTCAGGCTGAAACTGATTGTTTGGATGGACAGCAAACCTGGAGAAGCCATTGGTACCAAAAGCATCATAATGATATAGCAGGACGAATTATCCTGGGTCAGAGCTTTTCCTCCACATGGTGCCTCCAGCTGAGGAAGGAAGATAAAGCTGAAGTCCTCCTGAGGTGCAAACACCCATCACTGGTGCTCCACACTCAAACAGCAATGCCAGGACAAACAGAAATATCTGCTGAGCTTCCCACAGCCCAGTTCCATCAGCACCACCTTGGAATTCCTACAGGATTTTTAGCTGGGCTGGGGTCTGCAGGCTGGCAAGCTCTGCCTGCTGTGGGGTCACTCCCACCTATCCCTGCTGCTGTCAAGGAATCATCCCAAAAATGTGATGATCACACAAAGCAGGGCTTTGAGGAACAAGCTGTTGGAATTCGATGATGACTCCAAGCTTGGAAAAAGCGCAGCAAATAAACCCTGCAGCAGGTTATGTAAGGATTGGGGCTTGGGTTGGAGTCAAAACCAGAAATACAATGTTCCTTTTGGGAACTGAAACCCTAACCTTGGGCTCTTGAATCAATGAGTAGGGGTCAATACATTTATTGCCACTGATGAAGATGTTTCTCCTCACGCACAACGTGATTGACACCGGTGCCATTCCATCACCTTCAGCGAAGCCACATTTGATTTATGCTGATTGGTGCTGCCTGGAGGGGACAGTCCACCCCTGCCTGTCCTCCCCAAGCTACCTGGAGTCTGCCAGGCTCTTCCAGCTGATGCTCCACCCCAAACTGCTAAAGCAAGGGTCGCTTTTTGGGTGATGTGTTGTTAAATCATTTGAATGCTGAACGTGTCACAAAATCAGGTCAGTCTCTGATGGTCCCATTAACTTCATGTAAATAAAAGCAAATCAAGAGGACATCAGCTTTCTCTGGCTGCAGGAAGCCAAGCTGGAGCTATGGCTCCCTTCCTCCTAAAATGAGCAAAAGCAAATTAGATCTTCAAGGATTTTCTTCCAGGAAAGCCATTCCTGAATAGCTCCAGGGCTGGACACACATTTGTTCTTGAACAACCCTGTCCTTTTCTGATTGAACTTCAGCTCCTTGGATGTGGACTACCAGGCAAAAAGATGAGGGGGAAATTATTTCTGTGCAGGACATTTACACTCCTTGCCAATCCAGGGGAACTGCTGAGTGTGGATTTTGTGGATATGCTCCATGTCCACCCATCCTCTCCCCTCACAGTTCTGGCTCATTCCTTGGGTCACAACTCTCCTGCCAACAGGTCTGACTGGCAGCACAGTGAGATTCTCTGACACGGAACTGATAGTTACAATCATTTTTTGTTCCTTCATCTCATGTCCTGAACCCTGACATTTTATTCCAGGAATAAATTACACACAAATCCTATGATGTACACACACAACCTGATTGTACAGCAGCCCAGACACCCTTGCACAGATCAAGACTCTAAGATGACTTTATGAAGGCCTATCCAAGGCTCCTCAGTCCATCAGCACATTCCCAAACAGGGAATACCAATGACCAACCTGGTTTGAGGGTCAGGCTCCACCTTGCTGATCTTCCTCAACCCTGCTTCCTCTGCAGTTCCACAGCCAAACTTCCCATGGAAGGGTGCCAGGAGGTGCTGAGGAGTTCTACCCTGGTCTCCAGCCTCTGAGGAGCAGCTGAGGGGCCCAAGAGCATCAGGAGAATTGCTCATTCCAAACACAGCCCCGTTTCCAGCCCGCTGCTCTCCTTGCCAAGAAATGTGAGAATTATTTGTTACACCTTCCTTCTTCCAAAAGTAAACTGCTGACCCTTTCTGTGGCTCTCCATCAGCCTGGAAACCCTGGAACAAAAGGAATCACATCCCCACTGGGAGCTGCTCTTTTGAGAAGGTGTTGGTAGTTTCAGGGACAATTTGGTAGTGAAAGGACAATTTGGTTTTCTAATTTTTTTTTTTTTTTTTGGCCACAGACCCACAACAGCAAGTTTTCATTTCTGAGCCACCTGGGATACTGGAAGGTGTCCCTGCNTCAAGCCCGTCCCATTCCACCCCCTGCCATGGGCAGGGACACCTTCCACTATCCCAGGCTGCTCCAAGCCCCAGTGTCCAACCTGGCCTTGGACACTTCCAGGGATCCAGGGGCAGCCACAGCTGCTCTGGGCACCCTGTGCCAGGGCCTGCCCCCCCTCATAGGAAAGGGATGGAATGGGAATACTTGGGAAAATTGCAGCTACTGAAGGAGCTCCCAGGTGTTCTTTCCTTCATTTCCTTCCTGTTGCAGAGAAGAATGAAGTTTCTCTGTACCTCTCATGCCCAAAATCCCTCTCTTGGAGAGTGCTACAACCATGGTGTGCCCTCAGGTGGGATGGCAGGGACTTCATCACAACTCTCATTCACCTTCAAACCCAGTGATGGCCATTTGGGACAGGATTTTCTGGGCTGTGTCCATGCTCTCCATGGGCATGGGATATGACCCTGGGAAGCTTGCCCAGGGAATCAGCAGGAGGAGCTCACAGTGGCCTGAGGGTTGCTGTCCTGTGGCAGAAGATATTTGCCCCTGGGTTAGACACTGGGAGGGAAGCAATGAACCCGTTCCCTGAGTGGATCCAGCCATCCCTGCAGTCAAAGCTACATCCTGGAGTAGGACAGTCCCTTTGCACAGGTGGAAAAAGAGGCAAACAGGCACTGGGGTTCTAATTCAGAGCTGGTTCAGCATCCTAAATGCCTTGTGGGAGTCCCCTTGCAACAACTCAGCTCTGCTTTCCCAACTGCACCCCCGCAATAAATCCATGTGTAGGCACCCGGGCTGCGGGGGCCACCAGCAAGCCCTGACCTTGGGAAGAGCCTTCCAAGCCACATCAGCTCCTTTTGTGGGAACAAAGTGTAATTTCCACCACAATGGCTAATTTTAGATGACTCCCACCCAGTCTGTTTGCTGAAGCCCGAGTGCATCTGAACAGGGAAACTCCAGCGCCAAAGCAATTCCAATCTCAAAAAGAATTCCTTGCCAGGAGAGGGGGAGAGGGGGACGGGAATAAAAGCAGATAATGTTTTGGATTCACTATCCAAGCCGGTGTTTGAGCTGAGGGGAATCCAGCTGCAGGCAGTGCCCTCTCGTGGTCCAGGATCACAATCTCGCCTTTCCAAAAGCAGAGGATGGCTCCTGCCAGCATCCCTGCTCCAGCTCAGCCCCGGGAAAGCAGATCATCACCTCGGGGAACAGAGTGAACAGAAACATCTGCTGCAAAAACTGCATATAAAGGCTGTGCACAGCTATCTGTCCCTGCACTTAGATCATGTTTTATGCCTCTTCACCCCAAACCCTTGTGTTTTATCCTTCTGAAGCCATTTTTATGCATTTTTCCACATCCTGTTTACACACCTTGCATAGAGAAAGAGAATGATAGGAAAAAAATAATAATAAATAAAATTTACCCTTACAATGCCCCCCTCTGCAGTGCCTGAATGCTTTGAAATATCAGGGAAGTACTTCCCTGAAGGAGCCAAGATGCCATGAGCTGGCACAAAAAGCCTCCAGGCAGAGCATCCACTGATCCTGAACACCCTAAGGAAGCAGCACAGCATTCCCTCTGCTCTCTTCTTGGAAGTGCTTGCGCCATGGCGAGATGCCTCTTTCTCTGATCCCACTCCCAGGGATGGCTAAGCCATCTCCTCCAAAAGCCCTTTCCAAAAATAATCAGGCTGAGGCAGACACCGAGCATGGAAAATTTTAGCCCAGGCTGTTCCCGTCAGACACTGCTGCACACAGATGGAAATGGAGAAACAGGAAGGGCAATCCCAGGTTTTGGCTGTTTGGGGTGCGCTCACGTTAGCATCCCTGTCTCCTGGAAATGTGGCATAGGAGAAGAGGGAATAATAAAGCCTTCCATACAGAGATAAGGAATTGTTATCAGTCGTGAGGTGACATTGGCCTGGTGGGCCTTTCCTTGCAGCCTCTCCAGTGCCCGGCGGGTTCCCCTCTCTCTGCCCTTCCAGCAACAATTCCCACTGACAGACGAGGCTTATCCAAAGCCCATTCCCAGCTCATGGCTCCAGCTGGCAATCCTAGAGAGGGCATTTTGCTAAGTCAGCTGCTGAGAAGGGAGCGCGTTCCCTATCCCCCGCAGGAGCGCGCGGGAGAGCTTTCCCCAGCCCGCGGTGCCGCGGCTCTCCGGGGGACCATAAACTTATATGAACTGGAACAGCCATTATTGGAGGTTACAGCACCGGGCCCAGCCAGGGGGTTAATCCCAGACCTGCTTTTCAACAAGTCTCCAACTCTCCCGTTGTTCGGGTACCTGGAATTCTGGCCTGCGGTTCCCAAGGTTTTTGGCTCTCAGACGCTCTCCAGGCAGCACCTCTCTCCTGGTGCTGTTTGAAACATCACAGACACTTCTGGTACTGCATTTATCCCCTCCATTCCATAATTTCTCCCTCCTGAGGAGGTGCACACCAACCCATTCAAGCATTTTGGGTGATGCAGCGGAACTTCCCAGCTGTAAGGAGCCCTTGCACTGATTTTTGCACATCCAACAGGCAGATTTGCAGCATTTAATCCCACTTTATCAGGCCAGGGAAGCGACAAAGCACGTGTTTAAATAGAAGCCTGGCTTATACTTAAATTAGGCAGAGCTGACATGAGGGTGCAATTAGCACAGAGGATAAACTCCTGTGTTGGGATGGATCAACACCTTACAGGGAGCAGTTTATCAGTTTTCCTTTCTGCTGTTGGAATACGTGCTGCACTCCTAAATCCACCTTTTCCAGGAAGGTAATTCCATATTATCAGTATGTTTCCAACAGACACTATCCAACTCTCCTTCTGACACCCCGGGGTAGGATTTCTGCCGCATCGTGACAGGAATTTCAGGCTCAGAAACATTACACTGCCCCAGCAGAGTGATGGATCTGCTTTCAGGGGGTGAAAAATCCCTGAGCCAAACAAAAAGCAGAAAAAAAAAAAGCTCTTTCAATAACTCAATTTTCCTTTTTCCACATTATATTTTTCTCCCGGCTCTTACATCTTTGTGAAGCGTTCCCGGTGCTGCTCTTCCACAGCCAAACCCTTCTCCTTGGGGTAAAACATCGGGAAAACACATGACCCCGAGCCAGGGCTGGAACTCAACCGCTCTGCAAAATGAAAGTAATACGTGGTTGGTACCTTCCCAGCAAATTCATAGTGTTAAAAATCAATAATAACTCTGCAATCCCATAAAACAGCGAAACCAAATCGGCGGAATAAGCTTGGAAGTTTTGCTGATATATATTTAAAATAATAATAATAATCAGAAATTGTCGACTTTCAAGGTACCTTAAATAATGTGGAGGATGAATTGTGCCCTACAAAAATAACTTAGAACATTCAAGGGAAATCTGAAGAGATCTGATCTTATTTTGAGGTTGAAAAGTGCTGCCCTTAACTTCTGAGAGATTTCATAAAATTAAACATGGAAGAGCTGAGCAGCCTCTCTTCTAAAGGTGTTTAGCACAAATAGTGAGATCAAATTCATAATAATATAAATACTGATCTTTTCCAAGCAGTAAAAAGCAGTTAAAAAACCACATTAAAAAAGCATTCAGGGAATTTGTTTTAATTCCTCACTACCATATGAACACAAAATAAGTACTTTTTAAAATACTCTCACTGCTTAAATAAATTTAAGCCCCTGAATAAATAGCAGGGGAAGTGTTTTTTTGCCCTACTTGAATTTTTTTTCCACTTCTTTTGCTTTGTGATATCTGTTACCTTGCTACTTATTCCTAGCTCAAGTTCACAGCTGCAGGGAGGACTTTTTATTATTCCTCCTTGCTTTGTGAGCAGATCAGCTCGAATCCGGAGGGGAATTTCATGGTTGTGACTGTCTCCCAGCCTCCAGAGCTGAGGAAAAGCTGCCTAACCTCCCTTCAATAAAAAATGTGCTGGAGCAGAGTGGTGCATTTCAATCTCAAACTAGAAAGTAAAACAACAAAAAAACCCAAACCCCACATTTCATAAAATCAACCAGATGCCTTAGGAGGGCAAATATCTTATTCCTCTTTAATTAAAAGGTATAGCAAATAAAAATCTGGGTTTAATTAAACAGCAGGAATAGAAGATGTTATCTCCCCAAACCACTCTGCTGCGGTGAATTAACTTCTGCGAGTCTTATTTTTGTTTGAAACCCCCACATATTAACCCAAACCCGGCACTCTAAAGGGGAAATTTACTTTTTATGAGAATATTTCTGTGCTTCACGATTAAGGCAGCCAGCTCCTGTATAAACCAGTAGGGGCAATGGTTTGTACTGGTTTAGGCTAAGACCACAACAGGTCCTGCAGAGCCACTTGATGTTGACCAACACACTCATGAATGTTCACACAGGAGCACATTTAGCCTCTGCTTTACTGCTGAACGATACAGTGAATTTAATTAGTGTTTAATCAATTTTTATTTTCAATCAAGACCTGCCCAGCCACTCGCTCCAGTCCTTCCATGCCACAATTCCCAGATTCCTTGGAAAAATCTCCACTTTGTATGGAGGCACTGCCAAGCAGGGTTAAATCCTGGCCTTTCCTGGCACCCCGAGCCAGGGCCAAGCCTGCTTGTAAAATAGTGCAGGTGTGTTTATTGTAATCATCTCTAACTAAAAAGAAACAGGTTCAGGGGCTTTAAATATAATTAGCATGAGCTACACTCCTGCCTTTAATCACTACCTTGCTGGTTAATATAATCAAGAAGGTAAACAAACAAGCATTAACTCCATTAAATTAAAAAAAATATACGTTCTACTGGGAAGCTCACAGAGGAATTTTGTTTTGTTCCGCTGCTGCAAAGCATCATTTTACTTCTGCTCGGCAAATTATTTTTAACATAGAAATATACTTGTCTTGGAGGAGACCTCTTCTATCTCTGCTTCCCTGAAGACAGAGACAAAACAAAACCCCCTTTATTCATATTTCATATCCGATGCAACCACTTCGCTCTTTCATGGCATCTTTCCCTACAAGACATCTGAGTACTTTGAAATGTTTCGCTGCGCATCAAATTAAAGATAGGCTTGGAGTGACACACCTGCTGCTCTGACAATTTATCCCAAACGATTTGTTAGGTATAAAACCAGGTTTCAGGCACAGAGATCGGTGTTCCCAAATGCTCAGTCCGCACATTGTTGCAATGACCGTGGCTGGACCCTCTTTTATCCCAGAAAACGCCCGAATCTGGAACTGACTTTTGCCCGCTTGGACATGGGACAGGATATTCTGAAAATGAGCTTCATCATAACACACAGGGCTGAATAACCCTTCATTCCACCTAGAAAACTCAGTTTAAACTGTGCCTAAACACAGGAAACGCTCTTATCGGCAGAGATGGAGGCACGAAGCTTTAACCCACAGCTCGCTGCGATCCCGAAGTTTCCCACCGGCAGGAGAAAGCCTGGATAAACACAGGCACGTGGCTCCAAACCTGCCGGGATGCGAGCACATCGCGCAGCTCCTGCACGGACAGCAAAGAGCCAGGGCTCCCTCCCTGCTCTCCTACCTCCAGCGCAAAGCAGCCCTCGGCATCTTCCGTAGACCTCCAACAGCAGCCCCGGCTCCCAGCGGTCCCTGGGCAGGGGCAGCCAGCCTTGCCGGCATCCTTATTGATCCAGGATGTGAGGTACCTGACCCAGCGGCCTTCCCTCGGAATAAAGACGCTGTTTGTGCCCGTCTCCTGGAATGCGGAGTGCCAGAGTTCAGAGGAAAATGGGAGAGCGTCACGGTAACGGAGAGGAGCGGGGGTGCCGTCGGGAGGGGTCCCTCTGACAGCCACACCGGCAGGGCTTTCAACATTTGAGCCTATTTTTAAATTTATTTATTTATCTTAAATCACACCGTAGCTGTGCCAAAAAAACACCTGAGGGGAAAAAAGGAAAGAGAAAACACCACAGCATTCTTCGGCCGTTTGCAAATAAACACTGACATTTCCACTTAGGGAGGAGAAAAACATCGGAAAGGGAATATTCCTCCCAAAATCCTGCATTTTCGAAGCGATGCAGGAGTCAAAGCAGGTTCAGAAGATGCCCTGTGGATAGGTGGTAGCTGAGACACGAGCCTGGAAAGCGTTACTGCTGCAACTGAGCCCAGTTCCCAGGAATTATTTGATAATAGACGGATCTGTTCCCTCTGAGCAGCTCCCCGAGCTCAGGGAATCTCAGTGCAGAGAGAGAAAAACCTCAGCAAGGTCTCGGCCACCTCAGAACCAGAGCTCATGGGACCTTTACACCCTCCACACTCAGAGAGGGATTAAGTGGGATCCTAAAAAAAGCCAGGCTCAAACACTTCCCTCCACTAGGTCAGAGATGAAGTTACAACTTCAGAAATGTTTGAAAACTGCAGCTATTGCAAGGAAAATCTCCATCAACTTTCCTATTCTAGTGGCTGGTTAGAATGTTAACTCTAAGTCCAGGTCTAATTAGAATTCTAAGTCCAAATCTAATCAGAATTTTAAGTCCAATTATAGTATAATTCTACATCCACGTCTAATCAGAATTCTAAATCTAATTGCAATCCTAAGTCCAAGTCTAATTATAATTCTATGTCCAAGTCTAATCAGAATTGTAAGTCCAAGTATAAATATATGTCCAAGCCTAATCAGAATTTTAAGTCTAATTAGAATTCCAATTCTAGGTCCAAGTACAATTATAATTCTAAGTCCAAGTCTAATCAGAATTCTAAGTCTAATTAGAATTCCAGTTCTAGGTCCAAGTACAATTATAATTCTAAGTCCAAGTCTAATCAGAATTCTAAGTCTAATTAGAATTCTATGTCCAAGTATAATTATAACTCTATGCCCAAGTCTAATCATAATTCTAAGTCTAATTAGAATTCTAAGCCTAATTAGCATTCTACTTTAAAGTTGAATTAGATTTATAATCCTGACTCTAAAAAATGAAATTAGATGTACCCATCCCAATATTAATGCAAAGTTTTCCTCCACAATATCTGGGGTTTAAAAGCCAAATGCTGATTTTACGGCACACTAAAAACGTTCCATAAAAACTGAGCCGACTTTTGCTTATAACCAACAGTGTTTTTCTGATTTTACAGTCCTAATTTTGGATGCAAAACGCAGGGAAAAAACCTAAACAAACACCCTTTTACACAGAAAATTTATTCTTGCTTGGAAAAATAGAAATCTTTAAAAATGGCCATTTCTAAGAGCAACTGGGAAAGGGTGAAAATCTGAATGATGCAGGTCCCGCTTCTGCCTCTCATCATTCCTTGCCTATGGAAGTTGGGCTCCCGGAGCTCCTCTGCTCTGTCAGACAGAAAGGTGACTTGAACCACATCTGTCCAGAGGCAAATTCTCCCAGAGGGAATTCTGCCTCACAGCCACGTGTGCTGGATGTGTGTTTTTTGTTGTAAATACACCGTGTCAGGGATGAGTTAAAGGGATGGCAAGAATGTAGCTCAGCTCCACTTTGAGGACAAGAAATATCCATGCGCTGTGTGCGTTTGGGTTTTTTTTTAAAAGGAAAAGATATTCCAAAGTCAAATAATATTCAAATCATAGGCTGAGCACTTGGAATAAATTACAGCTCTTACTGAGCGATAAATTTCTCTCTGTGCCCTTTGAAAAGGATTTCAGGTGTTTATGAGCTTCTTCTGCATTTCCCAGAGTTTTGCTCATTCCTGGGGCGCTTTGGAGCAGAGGAGAGGCCTGTGGGGCTGGGAAGGTCAGAGCCTCTTGGATCCTGTCCATCCCCATCCCAGCACGGGGCCAGTGGCTCCATTCGGCTCCAGTGCTGAGCCAAATTCCCGGCTGCTGGAAATCGAGGTTGGAGATGAGCAATGTCCCATCATTGTCCCATCAGCCAGGGCCACTCAATGGGGGCAAAATGAGCCCTTTCTGCTCATTTTTTAGGGCAACCAGTTGAAACAAAAGTGGGATTTTTCCAAGGCAGAGATTTCAACGGGAGCAGAGACAGATTGCAAAACATTTTGAAACTCCTGCTGTCCCAGCACCTGCCAAATCTCAGGGCTCGCCACAGAGTGGGACTGAGCCCAGCAGGAACTTCCAAACACCATTAAAATTGGGATGAGATTATCTATAAGAATGAAACCAGCTCCTTGCTGCTTTAGAGCCTTCTCTCAGTCCCTTCCTGCAGCTCCCTGGAACAGCCCATCGTGTTTTCCCAAAATCTGCTGATGCCCTGGAAAGCCACGAGCCGTCCATGATGTGTCCTGGATGATGATAAAGGTACAAAGAACAGCAGCAGAGGCAGAGATGGTTGGGACATACTGGAGCAGGAGAAGAGTAGGATTGGTTTGGAAGTTGGGATCACTGGGTGGTTGTCACCACTCAGTGATGGTGGGGACCAAAATGTCCCTTTGGAACACCAGGATCCCTCTACATCTCCCATTTAGGAAGATGTTGGAATGAGGTGGAGGAAGATGGCAACTAACAATGATTCCTGGAACTCTGAAAATTCATGGAACTGGGATAAATTAAGAGGCAGAGGAGATGTCACAGTTGTGTGCTTTATGTGTTCTTAGAGCATCGTTAGGAAGAACATCACCACAGAACTTCAACCCAAACTTCTCTATTAAGAAAGAACATGGATCCACTCCATGTTCTGTTGAGTCTGAAATAAACCATCAGTGTTTTCCCACTTATTTCCCTCCCAATTCCAGAAAATGTTCATTTTCCCAAACATTTTTTCAAATCTTTGGAAGTATCTGTTACTGTTGCTAACCTGACTGGTCACCCTCATGTGTGCCCCAAAGCAGAAACCCAAAAAAAGTGAGTGAAAACAAACAAACAAACAAACAAACAAAATACAGAAAAATGAATTATTGCACTAAAATTCTGATTTTTGAAGCAGTATTGTGATGAAAAAAGTAGATTAATTTGGCAGTGTAAAACGGGGAATCAAGAGGAGCAAGGGCAAAAATCCTGCCATGCTTTCTTAGGTGCTTCAGCACAAGCTTTGTAAAGCATTTATTTTGGGGCTGGGTTGTTGACACACCTCTTTCTTCCTCCCCAAGAAAAATCCAAGAAGGCATCAATATTGTTTGAGTTAAACTTCTTTTACTTTCTTCCCTTAGGCCAGCAAACAGTAGGGAAAGAAATGTTCCGATCAAACACGACATTTCATTGTATCTGAGACAAAATGTTTCAGTTTTGGCTCAGGGTAAATTTTACACTATTTAAAAACACAACATTTAACCAAATTTAGCCTCATAATATTTTGTTGAACTCAAAATATTTCCCATCTAAAGTTGCAGAAATAAACCAGTTTTAATTAGGGGAAACCCCACCCTTTTCATTTAGATGTGACTTATATTCAACACCAACTCACAAAGAGTTTTTGTCAAACTGAAAAATGCACAATTTGGGCACATCAGCTCAACATTTCCTGGGCTCTGATTGGAGGAGGAGCCACTCTGTGGTCCTGATGTGCACTTTGGTACTTGATTATTGCCAGGTCTGTCCTAGGCTGCTTTTGTGCCAGGTGCTGTAGAAGACACTAAGAAAAAGTTATTACTATTATTATTATTATTATTATTATTATTATTATTATTATTATTATTATTATTATTTTTCACCAACAAAACAAATCAACAAAATTCCCCTCCTTTTCCTTTTTATCTTTGGATTGAGCCATCTTTCTTTTGGCATCCCCATTCCCCATGGTCCCAGCAGCTCCAGCTACACTTGAGGCCTGATTTGAAGGACAGGATCAATAACAAAGAGCAGCAGAAAGAGATGATCACCCACACAAGATTATAATAACATCATAATATCTGCTCTAGCTCTTTGGTGGCTCCGAAAACGTGCAAGTATGGTTGGGGAGATGGAAAATAATATGAAACACTCACTAACAGCATGTAGCATAGAAACTCCGAAAACCACCGCAGTCATTGACTCACAGATGGTCAAATGAACAACATGTTTCTATTCCTGTATTTAATTAAATCTTAATTATGCCACCAACAGGGTTCAAAACAGCGTTATGAAACAGCTCGCATGAATAGCAGGACGCGATTGGCTGAGGGGGCTTTGAACTGGGGTAATTATCTCCCCAAAAAAGCGCTGACGGTGGGGCTGTTCAGGCCCTCTGCCAGGCAGCCCGGCACACCAAGGCTGGAAGTAAACGTGTGTAGGATAAACCCAGCTCAAGGTACGGGGCTGACCAGTGGAGAGGCAGATGCCAAATTGCCAGTGGGAGCAGCTGGGAGGTGCTGGAGTCCGAGGGAGGCTCCCCACACCTGGGCAGGCCCCGCTCTGCCTCTCACCTTCGCTGCTCCCTAAGAAAATCGACCAACTCTAATTTAATTCTTCCACCAGCCAGTCATGTGAGCTAATTAAAAGCAGCTGCCTGAAATATTCCTTTGATTTATCTTTTTCTGTTGTTGACAGAAGGTCCTTTATGAAAAAGAAATATTTTGGAGGATCTTTCTCTTTCATTTTTAATATGGCAACTAAAAAACCAAAAGCACTTGTAAGAGCACTTTCCCAAGGAGTTCAGCTTTTTACAGTGCTTCCCTGAGCAAGGGGCTGGGAAGGCCCACCCTAAATTCATCTCCCAGGATTTTCTCCCACCTTTTAATGACATTTCAATTTCCTTGTCAACTTGAAATTCAGAGTAGGGATCACCTGCCCCTTCCACACTTAAAAACATCACAGGGAAGAGCTACTGCATATCTGAGAACATCCACGCTTCACCCATCCCACAAGCCATAGATTCCAGAAAAATACAAAAGACCTTAAAAAAAAAAACAACATTGCCAGATTCAATTTTTATGAAAGTTTCCCTGCTTTGGCAGTATTTTCATTGGGAGGCACTCACAATATCTCCGGCTCTGGTCTGAAAAGATACTTTTTGTGTGCAGATCAGCAAAGGGCAAAAGAAGGAAGATGAAGAAATCGTTGTATCATTGTATTTTAATATTTTTTTCCTTTGAGGTACTAAAATTTAAGCCATTCCTGTGAAAAATCAGTAGGAAAAGAATGCAGTGTAATTTATGGATGGTTACATGAACTCTCTGGGTTTTTATGGAGGTGGGCAGAGAGAAGGCAGAGAACAGGGCTCTGTGTGGATTTAAAATTTAAAATAAAAAAAATAAAGAGAGGAAGAGAAAGAAGAAAGAAAAATGAAAAGAGAAAGAAAAAAGGAAAAGAAAACAAAAAATTAAAAAAGAATAAAAGAGACGAAAGAAAGAAAGAAAGAAAGAAAGAAAGAAAGAAAGAAAGAGAAAGAAAGAAGAGAAAGCCACAAAACCGCCCCCAGTCAAAATTTTCTTCCCCAAGTTCATACTTTGTGAGGGTTAGATTTCCAGTGAAAATTATAAATTTGCAAGGAAAGGTTTTAAATTTAAAAAAAAAATTACCTCCTCTGCCCACCTTTGGAGGCATTTTTCCAGATGAATTCAAATTTCTAGGGAAAAGAGCCCCCTTCCAGAAAAACACTTTTGATAATGCAAAAAAATTCATTGGATGAGGGGAATTGACTTCACCAGGGAATTTATCCCTATTTGAATGTTCTGTTGGCTTGGAGCAGCTGAATTCAGAAAAAAAACCAACCTGCATTGGAAATGCAAATATTTTTTGGGAAAAAGAAGAATGGGAAACTCTTGGAAGAAGTCTTGGCTGGGGACACCGCTGGAGACCACGGAAGTCTCCGGTGTCATCACACCCCAAGTTCTGGATGCTCCTCAGCATCTCCCTTTGGGATGCACCCACTCAGGGATGGAGGAACTGCTGCCACCACCTTGCTCAGGTGACAAAATCCCTGGGAAAAGTGTGCATGGAAGCCTTTGCTCCCTGGAATTTCCATTCTGGGATGAAATCTGACCGACACACACCCAGAGCTCCTGCTTCCTGCAAAATCCCACCAGATTTGCCGAGACAAGAACATCTTTTCACACCCCTTACTCATACTCTTTTTATCTTCAGCCTAATTTTTACCCATTCATCTCAAAAGGAGAGCACAGTTTTAATCGGGCTTTCCTTTTTTTTCCCCAGTGAGGCCTCCCTCTGCCTGAAATCCCCAAAATCGCTGACACAGTGCGCTCCTCCAGGAATCCAGAGCCTTTCCCACTGAGTTACAAGCTGCCAAGGAGGCTATATTATAACAAAAGGAGTTTTTATATCCTCCTGTAGGCAGAACACTGGAAACTGCCATGAAATGTGCATTATCTGAAGGGGATTTGTTGATGGATAGAATCAACTTATTTAGGACATTTCCAGCTGATCTGTAAACACGGCCCAGAGAAGGATGGAGACAGCAACAGTGGTGCAGGCGGTGTCTGAACCCTCTTGGCCCCCATCCTGGGACTTAATACCTTAATAACTTGTCCTTATGACTCACTGCAGGGAAGGAGCCAGCACTGCTCTTGTCACACTGGGTCAGTGGACTGAAAGGCTGTCACGGGCTGAGCGGCTCAGAATGGGGCTGGGTGAGACATGTCCACCCTGGCAGGGATGCTGCTCTTTGAACGGACCTTGTTTAGAGGATTGAAAGGAAAAATAACACAGGGGGAAATAAAAAGTAGGTAAAGATAAAAAGGAAGAGGTAGGGAGTGACAAATTTTAGGCAGACACCTCAGTGAATTGTCTCGCCAAAGTTCTCCAGGTCCAAGAGATCAAACAGTCCCTTCTGGTATTAAACTTCTTGATTAAATCAGTGAAGAGCTCTAATGGCTCCCAGGAGGCCAAGCCTGAATTTTCACCAGATCAGCAGGGTTTGGTCCATCCCAGATTCCCTCAGCTGTACAAAGAAGTGCCCACAGATTCTGCCTGGAACAGGAACCTGGGAGGCAAAATGCAAGCTGTGACAGCAAAAAGAGCTGGCAGCAAATGACCACAACCGATTGATACAGAGGGTTAAAAATCAGGGTGAGGGGTGATTTTTTTTTCCTGCCTTTTGGTTCTGTGTCACTGGCAACGCAATTTTTGCAGGCTGAGCTACAGTCACACAAATCCACTGCCTCCACTCCCTTGCACTGATTTCCCTGAGCAGAAGCTGATAGGAAAAGAAGGAAAGGCTCAGGGAAACAGCTCATCTCCACATCTGTGTTTGACTGCACCCATGAGTGAATTCTGCACATCCCAATGGCACCAAAGCAAAACAAACCTGAGAGCAAACAGACTTCTCTTGGGGGAAAACCACGTCTTTAACATCCAGGACTCGCAGGGTGACCCCAAATTCTCTTTGTAGCCAGCAAAGTGTCTGTAAAAACAGCACCTTGCGAGTTCCCCGCACACTAATCTGCCGAGTCCAGCCGCAAAGCCAGGCTGGGCGTGTTGGAGCTGCAGATCCAGGCGGGGTCTGCGAGAGGGAGCTCCATCCCCCGCTGGCTCCCGGCTTCCCAGGACACGTTATCCGAAATCCTCCCGCCGAGCCCGACTCCTGGCACGGACGTGGGAACAGGAAGGAGCCCTGCGAGATGTTCGGGTCCCAGCCCACGTCTTGCAAAGAGACACCAGGTCTGCCGAGACATGGGAGCCGAATTTTCCCACCCCAAAAATTCCCCTAGAACGGTGCTTTCCTCTGCAACTTGCCATGAACTCCATTTCCTTGCCAAGAGTGGGGGTAAGAGGGGAAAGGATCTGTCATGCACTACCCCCCTCCCAACATCATTCATCCTTCCTTTCCTCAAAAAGTAAAAAAAAAGGGAGAGAACCAGGAATCGCTTGATAATAAAATTTAAATAATCTAATTTTTCCACTCCCTGATTTTCTCTGCTTTATTCCCTTTCTGCTAACAGGGAGACCTTCCCAAAGGAAAGCAAAAGGGAACAGAGTAAAGGAATTAAAGAATTTGTCTCCAGAAATATTTCTCTGCTTTTCTCCTAAACCTGGGAGACTTTTATGTGAATATTTCGAAATGAAGATTTTGTCAGGGTTCCTCTCTTTTTAAGAAGACAAAATACAAGAAGACAAAATAAAAATACAAGAAGTAAGATTTCTTCCATATTTAATTGTTCCCCAAAAAGAATGCGAGGGACCTGAAAGAAACTGGGAGTTTCACATTAATTTCCAAATAAAAAATGTAGATGCAACTACATTTCATTACTTCCTCGTGGTGAGAAACACTGAAGAGAAAATATTGAAAACTGCAACTTGCAAGAAGCAACAATTAGGATTTTTGTGCGAGGTGCATTTTCCAGCAAAAACAGCGAGAGAGAGAGAACAAATCTTATCAGTGACATGTTTTGGTCCCTGCTATCCAACAGCCTCTTGAATTTTAACCCCAGAGATTTGTATCTAGGTCAAGAGTCCGCCCGCCCTCCTCCCCCGGTGCAAGACCGAGCCTATCATTCCCCAGGTTAGAAATGCCTTTTGCAAAACCCTCCTTGGGTCACTGATTAGACCGAGCTCAAGGCCAATTCATATTCCATATGAATCGGTTGGTCCAGTCCTAGTGACAGCAGCCAGAATATCAAATATACCCCAAAACCTGCCTGCTTGATGATATTTAAAACATATGGCACCGCGACAGGCCCGGCATTTCCATAGCTTCACGTGTGCGCGTTACTGATACGCTGGGTTTTGTAATGAAAATATTAGGACACGTTGGATTGCCGGCCCCCTCCCCCTCCCCTCCGCCTGGAAGGATTTCATCACGTGTCTGCTCCGCTCCGGTTTTGGGATTTATCTGTGCTCAGTGCCCAGCAGATGTTTGCTTGCAAATCGCTCTGCACCAGCCTCGGCTCGCTCCTGCAGTGCTCACCGGGAGCTGGTGCTCCCCATTCCCCACGGGGGCAACACTCCTAGGAATGGAGCTGGGAGCAGTGCTGGGAACACATACTGGGATTGAGAAAACCCCATCCCATCTCAATCCTCCGCATTCACAGTCTGTCACACAGCAGAACGAAGGTGCCCGCACTGAGATGTGCCCAAGGTCTGGGGGTGTCAGGATTCAGCACCCACACACTGAGCACATCTTATTGGCTGACCCAAAACTGTCGCTTAGAAGCCCATTTTTCCACCAACAGGTTCCCATCATCACAAGACAGCACATGAAAGCCATCTCCTCCAGCGGCCCACACATCCTCAGCTGCACGTTATGTTTCTATGTTTGCCAAGGCACCACCAAACCTCCCTCAATCCTCATCCCCAGAAGTGCTCTTGCACAAAGTAGAGCAGTCGCACTTTGGGGCTCTCAAAATTCTCATGTCAGCAAGGTCATGCTGAAGATTGATCTTTTGTAACACTTGCAGCCACCCTGCTGCATCGAACTTCTGCTTTCCACCAAAGAAAAATTTCCACACTTGTGAAAACTTCCTTTAGGAAGTTCTCAGCTTCCTTGAAAGCAAGGTGTCTATTTGCAAACAATTTTTATTATTACTATTATTATTATTATTTGCTTTCTGAATCAGTTTTTTACCATGTGCTCCCCGTGAAAATATTAGACCCCGCTTTAAGAAAAGAAAAAATAAAACAGGGAGCAACACTAATTACAAAATATCAGAGCTCTGGTTGCACAACACACCATGAGACGCTGACGTTTCTGGCTGTTAATTTGGGCTTTGCCTCGTAAGCCAGAAGGTATTTGTCCCACCAGCCATGCCAAAGGTTGGGGAAGTGCTGTCTGTGCCTGTGTGGTGATGAGCTGGAGACCCTGGATCTTCATGAGCCACCCAAATCTCGCAGCTCCCAAGGCAATGCCAGCCTGGGATACACCTGAGCTGATGGAAGCGTCACACCCCATCCAAAGCTGCTCATCACCCTTTTTATTTTTGGTGCAGCCAAGTTGTCTCCATTCTCCTCAGGCTGCTTTCCCTGCTCAGACAGGGAGGAGAGTTTTCCAGAGAAAACATGGTTTTATGGAGGTGAGCTCTGAGGAAGTGGCTGCTCATGTGCTTGCCAGTCGCTTGGTCCTCACGGAGGACCTTGCATGGAAATCAGGTGGTTCTGCTGGAATTTATCAGAAATGTCCCCCCTGCCTCTTGGTGAGACACCAAAAAATCAAGAGGGGCAAGTGTTTCCCTGATTCACTGTGGAACGTGCTGTTCCCAGGATGTCACTCTTGAGCAGGATGGTAAAGGGATCTTGTAAATTGAGGATCCTTCAGACATTCCTGGGTTTTTCCCCCAGTCCTTCCAGTAGTTAATGGATCATCTGTCCTCCTGCTTGGACCTGAGTTTCCACCCAAAATCTGTTGCATCTCCCACTTCATTCTCTACTATCCCCAAGCAAATGGCTCATCCCACTGCTTTACCCTTCCCTCTCCGACGAGACAGAATCATTTAGGTTGGAAAAGGCCTCAAGATCATTGAGTCCAACTTGATTCCAGACCCCTCAATGGCACCTTTATCCCAGCCCCGAAATATCTGCCACGAAGAACTCCAGAGGAGCTGCATTAAAGCCCACCAGACACATCCATTTCCAGAGCCCAGGGCATCCTGTGCAGTGAAGTGCCTCCAATGCTAATTCCCTCTAAATGAAAGGCTGCCCAGCAGCATCCTGAAAATCAGGCTTTGAAGCCGGCTCGCAGCTCCCTGAGCCTATTATTGCTTTTTCAGATATTCCCCACTCCATCAAAATTGTGCAGATGGCTCTGTCACGAGTGCAAAGGCAACACTCTCGGTGTCTTCCCCACACAGGAGATGTAAGCCAGCTTATACAGAGGATCTTCCAGCTCCATTTCCTCCATGTGTTATTTTTATGTATCTTCCAGGGAAATGCGACTGGAGAATTTGAATTTAATAAGTGCGGGATATGGGGCGCTATTAAGGCTTCAAAGCACCATCAAGCAACAGTGATGGATCAAAGGCCTACGAAAATATTGCATGGAATTATTGGCCCTTGAGGAGAGCGAGACACGACAAATGCCTACTGGATCCCTGCTCCAGCCCCCTTGGAAGGAGGGAATTATTAAAGGTCGCTGCAAAGCCTGCTGAGAGCAACATAAAGTTTTCTGCTGACTGTGCAGGTTGTGGATCAGGCTCCAAGTCACCTGACAGGGCCTAGAGTGGAACCGACAGCAAACTCAAGCTTTGCCAAAAGCGCCAAGGAGGAGGAAATGAAACCTCACTGCCGTATTGATGCCAGGAAAAAAAACAAATCGCAAAGCTCAACTGATAATGAAAAATCTGGGGGAGGCTCAGGCCGAGGACAGGTATATTTTATAGCTCTCCTCCTCCAGCAGCCACTTCAAGGATGTTTTGAGCTAAAATACACAAAAATGCAATGCTGTGCTATCCACCACAGGTTGGGCAGCTCATCCTCCTGGCGGAGAGAGCTACCAGGGAGAAGTATTTAATTCCAGGGTTGGATAACATGGAAGCTAGTCCATATCCACAGGCTGCAGCTGCTGCCCAGGTCACCTCCTGGGGAAGGTTTGAGCTCATGCATCACCTCCTTAATTTCATACAATGATTTATACATTTGAAGCTGACCACGTAGGATGTTGTTCTCTCCCACTGAGACCAAAACCTGTCCCACTATGAGGCTGCATCCAGCACTGGAATGCACCTTACAGCTTCATCCAAAGGAGTGTTTCTCAAGGCCACCCCTCTTGGGAGATGCTGCAGGCAGGGTGTGGGCAGCTGGGACAGGAATTAGAGCCCAGGAATTCTGCTGGAGCACTGCTTCCCACCGGCCAATCCCGCTGAGGTTCAGGATACCTAAAGGAGGCCAGTAAGGAATCTGGAGAGGAAATTTGGACAAGGGCCTCAAGTGACAGGACAAGGGGGAATGGCTTCACAGTGACACAGAAAGAGTCAGATGGGATATTGGGAAGAAATTCTTCCCTGTGAGGGTGAGGAGGCCCTGGTGCAGGGTGCCCAGAGAAGCTGCAGCTGCTCCATCCCTGGAAATGTCCAAGGCCAGGTTGGACAGGGTTTGGAGCACCCTGGGATAGTGGAAGGTCTGGGATGGGACCTCCAAGATCCTTCCAACCAAAGCCATTCTGGGATTCAAGGACAACAATGAGCGAGCCAAGCCAAGCACACCAGGGATGTGATGGGAAGGATAAAGGATGTCCTGGGTGCAGCAGGCCTGGGAGGTTCATACCTGCTGCCTCATCCAAACATCTTCCCTGACCCTACACATGCAAATCCACAGATGTTCTGCAGGAATGCTCTTCCTGTGCCTCTGAGGGCTGCAGCTGTTTCCCTGATCATTTCATTCCCAGTGTTTGGGCTACTGCACACACGTTCCCTCACGGCAGTTTGGTGTCCCCGGGTCGTGTATCTTCAGCCACACCTTCATCCAGGAGACTTCATGCTGTGGCTCGTGACATCCCAACAAACAGGGCTATTGCTCCTGAGAAAACAGATAGTCCACTCAATATTTCTGGAACAACAGCTCAAACCCAATCACATTCATTTTATTAATTTTTATGGTTTCTTCTTTTAAATTCAAACAGCCTCAGGTTTTGAGGACTTGTTTGTTTGGCTTGGGGCTTTTCCACCTAATTGTTTTTGAAAGAAATAATGGGCCTTTCCTGCTTTTTCCTTCCCAGATCTCACTAGGAATGTGAAGCCTGGTTTCCCCTGGATTTGTTGAGGGTCCCAGAAGTGGAACTCGAGCTTTTGGGGGTCCAGTTGAGCCTTTAACAAAACCATCTTTTCTCCTCAAAGTTTATTCAGGTGCTCAGTTAAACAGGTGTTGGTAAAGACAAAGAAAAAAGCAGAAGTTTTAATCAGTCTAAGAAAAATAATTTCCTCTCTCAGCTGAGCAGCTTTGGCTCTCCCTTCTGATGTTGTGAGTGTAGTTACTCAGTAATTATTTTTTTTCTTCCTTAAATGGAAGATTTCAACCTTTCAGCATCAAATTAAACACCAAAATGAAACTAAATCAGCTGGTAGCTGAGAAATTTGATCAGAAGGCACCAGCCCATTGCTGCAGCAGAAACCTGAACTGCAACACATGGAGGTGAAGGACTCAGGGTGCCTGGTTTTCCAAAATAAATCATATTTTCCTAGGAATTCTGGCACGTTTCACAAAATGTTGTTCTATTTAGAAAATGAACATTTTCCCCCACCGTAACTGTCAGGTTTTTCTTTATCTCCTTAGAGAGAAGTTCACCAGTCACCCAGGGCATTGTCCCTTCCCTCTTCCAGGCCACTTAAATCCTGGAAAGCAATGCCCAGAGGACCCAAACCCTGAGGCAGAAGGTGGAGCTCCCTGGTTTAAGCAGATGAATATTCAGGGAGGATAAACCAAATTGCCAGACCAGCAGAACTCTTCTTTCTGGTACATGGAGCCTAGGTCTCATCTCTATGATCCCACAGGGAATAGGAACTCTCCAAACGCAGGACTTCTCACTGCTGGGAAAGAAGAAATTATAGGGGAATTGCAGTGCTGTGGGATGAGACATGAGGGCAGAGGTTGCCCGTTGTTATCCAGGCAAACGAGAGCTCCAGGCCTTGCAAACTGTGAGGAGCTTGCTCAGGTACCTTCACTGAAGCCAAGGTGAAGTTCAGAGCCAGCCAAAGAACCTGCAAAGGACTGATTTTAACCAACTCCATCATCTTCTCCAGGAAAATTCAGTTTTTTCCGTCTTGAGAAACCCCAACAAATCTTCCCTTGTTTGGCCCTGGAGTTCAAAATTTTGACTGTTCCAAATCGTGGCAATTCCCAAAATCCCAGTGGGCTGCAGCAGATGCACCCAGCTTCTGGGAGCAGGTTTCCCTCTGCAGGCAGATTTACCAGGTCAGGTTCACTGTTTTGGCTTCCCTCTCCCCAGCATCTGACCTGCCAGATGCTGCACCTTGGTGCCTAAATTCCAGAGCCAACAGTTCCATTCCATCCCCAGCAGTTAAAACTTTGCTTTGAGAGAGGCTCTTACCTGGACCCACGAGGAAAACTATTTATTGCAACAGCAGCTTAATTACTCTAGGGCTTTCCTTTGTTTTTCCCAGTACCTTGTTTCTATCTTTTCACCTCACAATGCTGTTAACTACAAGGCTGGTTCACCTCTAGGATTCTGGTTAATCCTCAAAAATATTGGAACACAGGAATACAAACAATGGGCTTGGAGCAGCCTGGTGTAGTGGAAGGTGCAACTACCCTGTGAGGGTGGTGCTGCAATCCAAAAAAAACATTAAGAGAAGCTTGACCCTTCCAGCCATTCCTGAATGCTGTTGGAACACCCAGGCTGGCTTTGGAGTCACCTTTATATTAGTGGGAAGCCCTTCTTTCCCAATTTAACAAGGCCGGAAATGGGAGAGGAAAAGGTGAGGAGAATGAAATATTTCCCGTGCTTTGATTTTCCAGTTCATGAAAACAATATTTTCATTTTTCCTAGCCCAGGTTTTTAAGCTACAGTTGCTACTGCTGCAGCCACAATTAATATTCCACCTTCCAAAAAGAGGGAAAAAAGAAAAAGTTTCTTGCCCGTGGATTTCCCAGGGAGACATTCCACTCCAATCTGCAATTAGCGGTGGCCTCAGGCAAATGATCTAAAATAGAAATGTTATTTTTGGAATGGTGATAGCCACCACTTTTTACTCCCCAGAACACCCATTCTTTCTGCTGTGTGCTGTCATTAAAAATAGAATCCACAACGGCCACGCCGCTGCCTTTGGGTTTCTTTCCTGCGGCAAGACACACGCTGCCATCCCAGCGCTGCCAACACGGGAAACTACACGGATTTCTCATCTTGCCAGAAATCCGTGATCAGATCTGAAACACTGCACCCCATGTTTGAAGCAGAACTAGGTGTGGCCCAAATTCTCCTCGTCCTACTGACAGTGGTGCAGACGGCAATGGGTCCCCAACAGCTTCGTGCTTGAGATCCCAAACCAAAACCTGTAGAAGACACTGAAGATCTCCCTTCTTATTCCAGAGGGGGAGAAATCCAGGCCTGATTTTAATATATCCATAACTTTAAACACCTGCCTGTGTCCTACAGGAGATAAAAGGGCTCAGAAGCACCTCTCCTCTCCAAGACATGCTCCAGTGGGAGAGCCACAGCTTCTCTGGGCCTCACTACCTTCACAGGGAAGGATTTCTCTCCAGTATCCCATCTAAACCTTCCCATGGCAGTGGGAAGCCATTCCCTGTGTCTCACTCTGGGCCTCACTACCTTCACAGGGAAGGATTTCTCTCCAGTATCCCATCTAAACCTTCCCATGGCAGTGGGAAGCCATTCCCTGTGTCCTGTCCCCTCAGTCCCTTGTCCCCAGTCCCTCTCCAGCTCTCCTGGAGCCCCTTTAGGCCCTGGAAGGTGTTCTAAGGTCTCTCTGGAGCCTTCTCCTCTCTAGGATGAGACTTGAAATTCACACCTTGCTTGGTAAAAGCTTGGATGGAGCTGCCACCTTCATAAAAGAGATGGACAAAGGGTCTGTGGGCATTTCCTGGGAGAAAGACACATCCACTGGGAAAATCTCAAAGTCCTCCCCTTGCCTTTTTTTTGTCAGCCTCCTGCAAAGTCTTGCTTAGAAAGATCCCTATTTCCAGGCTCCTCCAGCACTAAGCTGAGGGATCCAGGTGGATCCACCGGAACAAGGAGAGAGCTGCCACCACCCCTCTCTTGAGAGGGAGATCCGAAGCACACCTTTATTGCCAGGATCACCCCGCGTTTATTGCCAGGATCACCCCGCAGTGGGAACCGCTGCCCCGGGTCAGCCTCTCCTCCGCCGGTCCCGCTGCTCCGGGAGTTTGGAAGGGGAGGAAGCAGAAGGGAAGAGCGGGCACATCAGCTGGTAACAGTTCAGAAACAGATGTACATTCCTGCACAGAACTCCGGCCGGAGCGTATCCAATTACTTTGGAACCGTGCTCCGCCCCGAGCGTCTCATCCCTAAAGCCCCGCTGCCCGCACCTCCCGCCCCTTATCTGCGCCGCTCCTTTGCTTTTGATTATGAACTTGTCACCTCCGGGGGAGGGCTCTGGGGGACACAAGGCATGAGAGAACAAAGCCCAGGCACCAGAAGGAGCAGGACAGTCCCGGCTGGCGCTGCGAAGCCAGCACGGGAAGGTGCTCACATCGGGTTGCTCCCGTTGGGTGCTGCACAAGCACTAAGGAATTATCCCTTTTAAAAAAGGAGGGGAACAATGAATCAGCTTAATCAGATCTGGCTGCAATAGAGCTGGTTCGATGCTGGGTTAAATTTGGGAGCGGGATGTTTCTGGAAGGAGAAGGGATGCTCTCCTCTCTCCTCTATAGCAGGAGGTAGCGAGGAGGAGGAAGGCAAAAAGCACAACAGCGTCTGGTTTTCCTCCAGTTTGCTCCAAAAATTGGCGTCCCTGGCAGCTCCCCCAGCAGAGGGGATCTGGAAGAGCAGCCTGGATGTACTGAAAGGATATTACCTGCACTGTCAGGGCATCCAATCTTTTCCTGCTTCCCACGACAAGCAGAGGGAGGGGTGGCAAGAGGCTAAAATCCAAATCTTCTCCTCTTCAGCACAGAGAGGCCAGAGGGTGATTTTCTGGCCAGATCCTGCCCAGGGGACAACTGGACCACAGGTTTCCTACGGAGAACAAGCACTGACCCCAAATCCCAATCCACACTCATTATTGCCTGCTAACACAAAGATCTGTGAGCCTGGTAAAGGCAGGGGAACAACATGATAATGAGTGTCACATTCAAACAGGGCATTACAATTCCACTAAGACTACTTTTTTGTGTGGCAGTTTTTATTCCCGAACCTCTCTCCCGCCTTGCTGCAGTGGAGGAAGGATGGATCCAGCCCAGTCCTCTTTGCCAGCGGCATCTTCGTGCTGCTTCCCCCGCAGATCTCCCCAAACTCCCCTTTCCTCCAGGAGAGCCGGATCACATTTCAGCTGGGGCTGGTCCCGCACCTTTGGTCTGCTCCAGGGCAGATATTTGCAGGATTGTCACCATGGGACTTAGTCCTGGCACCAAGCACAGCAGCAGTGGAGGGTCCAGACACACACACAGAGCAGCTCCGGAGTGATGTTTGCTGGAGCCGGGCTCAGAGACTCCATAATTACCCCACAGCCAAATCCCACCATAAATTTCCCCTAATGAAGCCTGCCTGATACTAAAAGGCTTTGCACGTTTAGAAGTTATGCACAGCAGCAATTCCCTTAGGGAGAAATCCTGCCTCAATCCTGCAAACGCTCCTTCGGTCTCGTTTGCTGAAGCGAGGCAGGTTTTTATTTAATTTATTTACTTAATGTCAGCTGTTTAACCCAGAGGAGCGCGGGGCTGCTCTGCTGCTGCCGCCGTGCAGCCTGGAGAGGCACATCCCAGAGTGCCAGGAGCAGCAGCCACTCGGCTGGACCAGGATCATGCCACGTGGCCGCAGCTTTTTCCCAGCACGGCTCCAGTGAAATGCCCAGGAGCTGTGGCTGTGCTTGTATGGGATTATCGCAAACACCCTGTGCCAGCTGAGAACTGGGCATGTTGAGATCCATCCACACAGTCCAGCCCCAGAACCTCTCTGTCACTTGTAGGATTAAATCCCACCCCATGGAAACACCTCACACCCTGGGAGATCAAGCCCCACTTTTGGTAGTCATGTCAGTGCCATAAAAAGCTGGAAAATAAATGTTGGCAGGGCAGGGGGAGAGGAGAGGCACAACCAGCAGCTCCACTCACCCTCCTCACCAGCTGGGATCATCTTTCCTTGCTCCTGGTGCTCTCAAACACGGCCCAAAACATCCCTGCTCCCTCCCTGAGCAGCTTTTTGAGGGTGCCTGCAGCCCTTTTAGGCAAGGCAACCTGGGAGCTCAGCCCTGCATCCCCCCATTCTCCCGTGCTCCATGAATCCCTGCATCCCCCCTGCGCTCCCGTGCTCCATGAATCCCTGCATCCCCCCTGCGCTCCCGTGCTCCATGAATCCCTGCATCCCCCCTCCGCTCCCATGCTCCATGAATCCCTGCAAACCCACAGCGTCTCGCCCCCAAGACGCGGTGCCGTGAGCCGGGAACCTGTTTGCTGGGAAAACCAGGAATGCTGCCCCTCCAGCCTTTGGTGATGGCTTCCCTCAATACTTGGAAAGGATCCCAGGCACTCAGGAAGCTCCTAAATAACCCCAGCACAAACCAAATACCCCTCACAAGGGCTGGCATCAACTTTGAGGTCCGTGGTAGGCACCATCCCAGCCCACTTGCACTCATGGAAGTCCAGGTTTCGGATGCTGGACCAACCCTCGGATCCAGCCCCAAACCCTTCTGGAAAGCGGCGCTTGGGGTGCGAGCAGGAGCGGCACCCGCCCTGCCCAGCTCACTGGGGTCTTAAATCGGATTAAAAATCTATTTGCAGAACGGCCTCGCTTTCCGACTTCTGTGCTGCACCTGAAAACCTTTCCTTTGGAAAGCAAACACAGGCTCTCCCCGGGGGCTGCCTGGGGAAGGCTTTCCACTATAAACATTACCTACCAGCAGTGCAGCCAGCCCCAGGCAAGCCAAAAATTCCTTCTCCTACCAAGGAACACTCTCCAATCAAACTAGACATTATTTTTTCCGTTAATGAGTGTTGATACCTACTGGAAAACTTTGTAAAGAAATCCACTCTAAACTAATTCTTCTAATACAACATCGACATTTTACGAGTTTCTTTTGTCTTATTTCTTTTTATTATTATTATTGTTCTATTTTATTTCCCTGCTCCGTATTGAAAACATGATCTTTGCCGCTCAGGAATGCATCTGTTCCTGCAATTTGGGCTGTGACTGAAATCAGAGGTCCAAATCTGATTTTTCTCTGCCTTAGCTCCACAGAAGCAAGCAGAGTTTTCCCACATTTCCCCCCACGGCATGATGGAGAGGAAAAAAGAGACCTGTTGTCTTCTGTTGGATAGATCAAAAATCTTGCTATCACAGTTTTTGTGTGCTGGGATACCACGAATCCAGCAGCAGGATATTCTGGAGGAGGAAAAAATGTCCTCCTACCTACCTTGTCTGCTGATTCCCTAAAACGTACTGTTTAGCATTTACTGGAAGGGGGGAAATGTGGGAGCAAATGGCAATGCATAGCCAGTGTTGCTTCTCCAGGGTCCTCTCCATGGATTTTTTCATGAACTATTAGCTGCTTTCCAGCTCATCCATATTTTGGGTTTGTCCAGGAGGAGTTTATCCCATGCCCCCCACAAGTAGGGGTTTTGCCCCTCTGCCCCCAAATCTCCACCATTCCCAAGCTTAGCATGCCCCAGGGAAGTTCTGCCGCGCTGAGGTCTCCCTGTGGGATGGGGAGGCAGGACCCCACCCCATCCCTGCAGGACAGGGGGTTTGCAGGACCCCCAGCACCAGGGCTGGAAAATAGGGCCTCATTCCATAGAAAAGGGGCACGCTCTCATGCGTGGGGGGCTCTCTGCCTCTGCACCCCGATGTGGGCACAGAATCTCTGTAGCCTGGCCACGGAGCTGGGAGCGGGACTCCAAAAACCCCGGGGTGGGTGCGGGGGGTTATCCTGGAGGGGTGCTGCAAATCCAGCATCCCCAGTGCGGGGGGTGGCGTTCGCCAGCTATCTTTTATTCGAGGTGCATTCCCAAGATTTTAGTTAAGTGTAACATAAAACTGTGAAAGTTTAGCAGGGGAAAAGCCTTCCTCCCACCGACTTGGCCGGCCAATCAGGAGGCAGCCCCGCACCTCCCTCACTTCTGACAACTATTTAGCAACTGAGCTCAGCTAAAGTTTCCAAAAAGTTAGAATAACTTCCTCTCTCCAAGACCTCAATTTTTTTACACAACCTCGGTCCTTGAAATAAGAGCCCTTCAAGCAACCTGGAAAACGTTTGGTCAGCAAAAAAAAAAAAAAAAAAGGAAAAAAAAAGAAAAAAGAGTCCTCCTGTTTTTCCAAAGGATCTGTCTCAGGAATTTAAAGCACATTTAAGACACGCACACACTCACATAACATAAGGAGGGGGGGAAAGGCTCTTCCCCTCCCCTTCTTGCAGAAAGCATGGAAGAAAGCTCCAGTTCTCCTGTTTCCCCTGTGGATAGCTTGGGGACCAGTGAAGAGGAGCTGGAAAGGCAGCCAAAGAGATTTGGCAGGAAGAGAAGATACAGTAAGAAGTCCAGTGAAGATGGCAGCCCCAACCCAGGGAAGAGGGGGAAAAAGTCCAGTCCCAGCTCCCAATCTTACGAAGAACTGCAGAGCCAGAGGATCCTGGCCAACGTCAGAGAGAGGCAGAGGACTCAGTCGCTCAACGAAGCTTTTGCCGCCCTGAGGAAAATCATCCCCACGCTGCCCTCTGACAAACTGAGTAAAATCCAGACGCTCAAGCTGGCGGCGCGGTACATAGACTTCCTCTACCAGGTGCTACAGAGCGACGAGATGGACAGTAAGATGACGAGCTGCAGTTACGTGGCTCATGAGAGGCTCAGTTATGCCTTCTCCGTGTGGAGGATGGAGGGAGCGTGGTCCATGTCGGCCTCCCACTAGCCACCGCCCGGGCCAGGCCAGCCCAAGGGGTAGGTACCCATTTCTCTTCTCCTGGACGATGCTCTGGGTCTGTTTCCTTCCCTTTGCCCTTTGTGGAATGCTGGGGATGCTGATGGGTTTGGGGTCGCCGACCTGGCGGGCAGCGTAGGCACGTCCAGTTCCTCCCGCTCCCCCAGCACCAGAGGAAATTCAAATAAATTTGAATTTTTCCAGGAAGCTTCCAGGAAGGCAAAAATGAGACATCTCCAAAATTTTGGGGCGTGGGGGAGGGAAATAATAATCAGCATGCTTTTGCTCTGTGGGAATGGGGAGTGAGAGGGGGCTGGTGTTGAGAGCTGGATGATGAGGGACAGAGGGGAAACGGTCACCGCGTGAGATTTGCCAGAAAGCGCTGCTTCGGAGTAGGGCTTGGAGAGGAAAAGGTGATGGCCACAACAGGCTGACAAGGGGATTCAAAACAGCTGCTACCCCGCTCCGTGGGTGTCTGCACCCCAAAAACCCCAGTGCTGAGCCCTGTGGTGGCCACATCCTCTCCCAGCTGGGGGGCCGGGGGTCAGCAGGACCCACGCGGGGCTTGGCGACGGGTTCGCCCCAGGTTGTGTTTCTCTTAAAAGAAACAAGCAGCAGATGTCGGCTGCAGTCCCGGGCTGTGCCCCTTCCCCCTCACACAGCAAAAAGCAAACAGACATAGGAGAAACTCTGCTAAACTTTTGGGTTTGTCCAGTTTCCCTTCCCCAAAGTGACGGTAAAGCAGCGGCTGGCGTTAGGCACAGTTTCTTATTTACTCTCCTCACCAAACCCTTCCTCGTCACTTTCCATTAGCAGAAAACTACTTCCTCTTCAGCTGCCTTTGTAATATTCAGGGAGGGAGGAATAAACAGTGAGAAAGGAGGGGGGGAAAAGCCTTTTAATAACACCCTCATCTCCAGCTAATTAAGCAGAGCAGCTCTGCGTAGTGTCAGCCGGAGTTTGGGTCTGGCTGGGCGCTGTCTGGGGCTCCCTACATAAAACAGAGCCCACGAACCCATTTCACCAAGCAAACACTCTGAAGAGACATTTTTCCCTGCCACCCTTATGATGTAAAAATGAAATAATTTCATCATGTGCAGAGTTGAAGAGGAAAGTTTATCCCAGCCCACTGGCCAGGCTTGTTTAAAGAGGCAAATCCATCTTTGTTCGGTCAGCAATGAACAGCACGTTTGAATAAATAATATACAGAACCAGGCAAAAGCTTGATGCAACTGCAGTGCCTCAGTTCAAAAAGCTAAAAAAGGTGAAATCAGGACTCACTAGTGGTGTAAAACAGACTTAAAACCATTTTAGGTGTAAATGTTTCACTTGCATCCTGAAATGGTTTGGAATTTGCACCTTGGTGCGGGAATTAAGCTCTTCTAGTGATTCCCCAAAATATGAAAAAAGTCTCAAAATTGGTTATTCTACCCATTGCACGAGCTGCCTGTTGTTTAGCTTTATTTAAATAGGTAACACTGTTGTTGTGGGGTTTATGGCCATGGCTGGCGTTCTTATATTTTGCACGTCGTGCCCCGATTTCAACTGCAAAAATCCAAAACTGAGTGGGTTTTTCAAAAGCAAAACCCTCCATTTATAAAACAGAGAGCCTTTTCCCATGCTAATCTGGCTAAAAAACTGCAGCAAACAGATTAAAAAAAAAACAAAAAACCCACACAAAAACCCAGGCTTCTTGTCAAAACCAGATGTAAAATGTCCCGAACACATATTTCTTCAGCAGTTTAGATTGGCTGAATAGGAAAGTGCTGGGCTGGAACAATGCATTGATTCTGTTGTTTCCCAAATGATGTGTTGCCATTAGCCAAGGATGGTTGGAAATCTGTTATCTAATACACAACCCTCCTAGCACACGGGGCAAAACCTGCCTTTTTTAAACCGTGTTTTACACCCCACATTGATTAAATTATTATTAACATTGCTCTGATGAGGCAGACTTTATAGGTAGGTGCTCAGATTGTCCCTATCCCCAAAAAAATATATGGATATAATGGAAAAATCACAATGCAGAACCAAACCCCGGCACGTTTTGGTTTGATTTGGAATAAATCGGATTCGGCTCCTTCGCCGTAACCTGGTGCTCCGAGATGGCTCTTGCAGAGGAAGATCCCAAACTTTCCCCCTTTCCCTGTGCCTGTGCTGTGCAGGAACACGCGTGTGGTTGGACTGTTGAAAAGGTTGTTGACAAATGGCCTGGTGCAGTGCGGTGTCAAATTCTATCGTTTATGGCGACAGAAATTACGGCTGCCAGAAAATAAAAAATAAAACTACAACGAGGTCCTCAAGAAACTCTTGAAAACAGGCAAGTTTAGTTGGGTGGTGGGACTTTTTATGGGTTAGAGGGGAGCAGCCTGTGCTGCCCCAATGGACAAAAAATCCATAAGAGATTGCTGTGTTGGTTTGGGATCAGCGCCTGCCTTTCCTAGGGAATAAGAACTGCAAACGTGGGGTGAGCGCCGCTCAGGCTGGGCTGCCATCCTCCCTTTTCCTGAGGTTTTGGGGAGAGAGAAGCAAGGAAGGGTTTACTCTTTGGAGGGAGGCTAATTCCCCTCTGGCTGCAAGCAAAACAAAAATCAGAGGAGCTGTTTGATTAGAAAATCAGAGCCTTGGGAACTGGGAAAATGCCACCTGGCCCCTGTGAACGCCAGCAGGTCACTGCTGCTCGTTCCCCTGGCCACTAGAGCTTTTCCTGTTCTGCTCCACGGAATTCCAGACAACTGACTCCGGGAGCTGCAGGAGAAACAGGCGCAGATTTTGCACCTCTAGGACTGCAGAGGGATGTTTCAACCAAGCCTTCCTTCCCCCCAAAATCTCCCCATCCTCACCTTCCCTTTGCAGCCACATTTCCCTTTTGCTTTCAAAATGTTCCAGAGGCCAACAGTTCCAACTGAAAAGAACAAATCAGGGAAAAAAGGTATATTTCCTGATACTCCTTTTAGTAGGGAAAAAACCTGTCCAGCTGGGATGGCAGGACCAGCAGCACAGCAACACAGTCCTGAGCCCTGCACCAGTAAGACCAGTCTGCTGCTCCTTCCCACTCACTGGGGATGAGCCCTTTGCCTCCCCTGGGCTGGCACTGGTGCTGGGAACTGCTTTTCCCACCTTTTCCATGCTGGAGAAGCCACGTTTAACGCGTGTGTTCAATCCAGAGCCTTCATCCCATCGCCCCTTCAGACTTGCAGGGCTGTTTCCAGTATAAAACACCAGCATCCTATTTAATTTTCTCCTTAAAGAAGCAAACAGATATTATCTCTGCTGGCCCTGGGAACAAAACCTAATTCTATAGTGTCTGAGAGCAGCACAGTTAACTGGGGGTGTAGTGACACTGGAACGAAGCCTTTTTTTGTCCCAAAAGCCCCATTTTTTTATACGCATCCTTCAAAAAATGTAAATAAGTTTCCCTGACAGGAAGGATTGTAAAGTTTGGTATTTACATTAATAGTCTTGTAGCGGCAGGGAGGGGTGGGGGTTTCATCTCAGTGCATTTAAAAAGCCCAGCAAAATGCATTTTGGATCCTCTGTTTACGTTCGTGTCTTTCTTTGGGAAAGGATAAATCTGTTACCCAGCAGACACCAAACACGCTGCAGTCAGCCAAAAACCGCTCAGGCTCAGGGATCTTTGAAAAAGAGGGTGCAAGGGAAATGCTCCGGAGAAGGAGACATGCAAAGAGCCAGGGGCTAGACGCAAATAAATGAATTATCCATCAGAAAAAGTTGGAGACACGCATGGCGGAGGGAAAATGCTGGATCGGGTCCGAAGGAACGCTTAGAAAAGTGGTAAAAACATGTTATTACTTAATCTGCTGGAGGCAGAGCTGCGGTGAAACTCCTATCGGGAGAGATGTGCGTTGAAGGGTCATTAAGGGAACAATCGAGGCAGACATTTCGGCTAAGTAGACCTAATTTGTCTCCAAATTAGTCATCCTCACACTGCTCAGCTCTGCAGAGCAGCCCTAATTTTCAAAGCATCCTCATTAAAACAAAGGGAGAGATTGAAACGCTTCTCCTGAGCAACCTCCCCTCACATTCCTTCCTACAGTGCTTTTTGGGGGCATATTTCCTGCAGTTATAGGTAGCAGTGATAAATGAGCCCTCGAGATCACAGCGGGCTGTTACAGGGCTGGGACAGAACCTGTAACCACCGCTGAGATCTCTTCTGGGGACATTTCATGTCACTCTTTCCCCCGGCAGTATAATTATTTTTATAGCCGTAGCCCTCAGAATCATTTCCATGTGCTTCAGCACGACTTTGAAATCTCCGAGCCCAAAACCTCCAGAATTTATGTCTTGCTGGAGAGCTACAGGAAGGGTTTGATGAGGCCACAAACATGGAAAGGGACGGCACCAGAGCCCCGAAACACAGAGCGAGCTGGAAATGCCGTCAGGGAATTACAGCTGGCTGGGGAAAGCAGATATTTCGGGGAGCTTTTTCACCCCTCTTCCCAGGTTTTGCAGAAAATTGGGAAGGGAGAAGAAAAAGCAGATTGCTCATTGCAAGCTGCTGATCCCACCAGACACCTCGGTGGCTACTCGGAGCTCCAGATTCCTTTCTTCAGGCAAAGTTGGAAGTGACGAAAACCAAGAAACCATCCAGCTGGATATTAGCAGACTTGTACTAATTAATGATCAGTTCTCAAGAATTAAAACAGTAGAAATATTTGCCAAGGATTAAAAAAAAAGCAAAAACTAAAAAAACAAACAACAAAACACCAAAACAACACTTGGCATCCCGGCATTAATTAGATTTGTAGTTGTGGACGATGACCACTCAGCAACAACAACTAATCACACACAAAGAGCAAATTAACTCAGCCAGCCCATAAATCAAGGCAAGGCAGCCCTTGCCCTCAGAGCCATCCCTTTAACCACTTCCACACCAGGCCCAGGCAGTCCCCCCAGCCCCGATGTCGTTGTCCTTCCCCTGCCAGTTGCGCAGCAAAGACGTGGGAATCAGGGCTCTGGGAGCTCTTCGGGATGTGCTTCTTCTCCCCGCCTTAGAGCGGGGGTTTGGGAGGTAAAATAGAGAATCCCTCTTTGAATTTTATTTGTGATCTGCCACCCGGAGCCCAAGATTTTCAGTGTTTAGCGGTAAGGAGGGTTTTCACTCGGGAATGGGGGAAAAAAAAATCAGTCTTTCTCTGTCACATCAAGGGAAGCAGTGTCAGGAATTTGGAGACAGGTTCCTATCAGGAGGAGGGTGCAAAAGGGACAGGGAGGTTTGGTTATCATTCCCATAAAAACGTGAAATAAGCGACAACAACTCCTGAGCCCTGCTGTTAACAGAAGGCTGAAAGTGGCCATTAGATCCCTGAATTCTCCGGATTTGTTCCCTGACTTCTCCGGGTGGCTCTTCCCGTGGCCTCAGCCTTTTGGGTGGAAAAGGTTTGTTGATCTAATACTCCAAAACGAGCACAGGAAAGACAGCATGGATGCTTCATTCCCAAACCAGCGGCCAGAGGGTGTCTGGCACTGCCCAGGGGTTGGGATCTACCTGGGTCCAACCTCTCTTTGTTATAATTACATGATTTGGGATTTTTAAATTTTTTTTTTACACCTGTGCTTTGGCAAGGGGTGGGATTGAGGCAAATCTGCTCTTCCCCAGATCACAAAAGTGGTCAGACACCAAAACAGAAAATAATCCTTGTGCCCCGCACTCTGTGGTGAGCGACAGTCCCTCCTCTTCCTCCCATCGCCTCTCCACCTTTCAACCACAGCTTGGAAAACAGAAAAAGGAGGAGGTGGGGGCGAGAGAAGAGACAGATGTCTACAGGTTCAGCTTGATATATATTTACTGGAAGAGGTCCAGTAAGCCTGGCCTAGCTTTAATTGAATTCCTAATAAGATAGTTTTGCCTTGTTAGCTGCCACCCCCAAGAAGCATTTCCTTAAGAGATATTAGACCTGCCAAACACATGCTTTAAAACACATGAATTGGGTTTTAGGTGAGTTTAGCCACCAAAAGTCCTGATGCAGTCATTTATCTGATTATGGCCTCGGTTTTAGCTGTTCAGGTCTCCTTTAAAAATCATATGTTTGTGCTTAAATGTAAATAAACCAAATTGCTCTGCATATTTCAAAATGCATATTTCAGGCTGACCCTTATGGCAAATTTTATGCACATCATGGTGTGATTTCTCTGTATGATGGGGCTGCTAAGGCAGAATTCCTGTCTGGGAGGGGAAGCTCAGAAATGCGAGGAATAAAACAAATAAAATTGTGGACTCAGGAGGAAGGTGAACAGGGAGATGCTTCCCAGCAAACAACCTGGCATTGGTAACTGGAGATAAACCACCTTGTTAAAGAAGAAACGAGTTTATAGTTTAATCCACCCACACAAAACCCACCTGAGCCCACCAGAAGCCCCAGTACCATCACCCATGGATGCTGTCAGGACCACACTTGCCCTGCAGCACAAAAATGCCACTCTGAATATGGCCAGGACAGAGATGCAACAAAATTTATTAATGACCCATTAATCAAAGGGGTTTGGATGGGGAAAATAGGTTTTCAATTTGTCCCAGCTGAGCATCTGCCTCCCTGTCCTTCTCATGTGTATCCCACCGGGATGCCCAGCACCACCTCCAGGCCACAACCCCCCAAAATTCCTCCCACAGGCACTTTTATGCCAGTTCTTGTGAGTCTTTCTTCCCCCAAACACACAGGTGAGTTCACCCATCAGTGGGCTCCAGAGCATGGGATGGGTGGCAGGAATTGAGCTTCTGCATGGAAACAGAGCATTTTCACCCATGGCAGTGCCTCTGGGAATACCAGGGAATCATCCCCTTGGAAATTTCCCAGTGAGAAACCAGGGCATAAAACCACATAATAAAAACAGGCCGGATGAGATAACACCAGTTTTTTAAAAAAGCGCTCTGCACACGGCATATTAACTTGTATTTTTGCACATTGGATAAAATGGCTATTCTGCATATTTTAATTTATTTTGCTTTATTATTTTGCCTCATGAGCCCAGGAAATTTCTGATAGCACCAAGGCCTTTTTGCTGCAGTAATTGCCAGCACTACGCTCCGGGCACAGCCCCGTGGTCCCCAAAGCTCCCTTCCAGCTCCGTGGGAGTTTGTGCACAGAACAACCGAACATTTTACAAAGGCTTTTTCATCCCTGACCACGAAAGGGGCTGTTTAAGAGATCCCTGGGATTGCCAGCACTAAATAATCTATTTTATACCAGATGGGGCTGAAATGTTTGCTTTTGGAAGGGAGCTGGAGTGCGGCGGAGTGGCCGTATTCTTGTCTCCATCGTGATGAGATGAATTTGCACTTGGGTTTTGGGACTGAGAAGAGGTTCAGGCTTTTGAACTGTTTAAATCAGCTTGCACCTCATGAACAGGGGAGATCAGAGATCCCTTTCCAGTGATTCCCTTGGAAACTTTACAATCAAACAACTGAATGATCAATATTTCTCATTATAATGTGCGCAAAGGAATAGCTCACCACTGCTTTCCCTGTTCACTCCAGGGAAGTTGATAGCGGAAAGCACCTCAAAAAGACCCTGTCACACCAAAACCACAATTCCAGGCACCCCCCAGAGCAATGCCATGTGCCCAGAGGGCTGAGGGTATGGAACTGGGTGTTCAAAACATGCTGATTTTCAATGGGACCAAGTTAATCTGGAAGTTTTTCTCCTAAGCTCTGTTATTTTGTAAACCAGGCAATACTTTCACTCTCAACGAGTGGAAAAAGGTAAGTATTTTAAAGTTGCCAAGGGAAACAGACATGGCTTTGAAAATTGTAGCTATTCCTTAGCTGTGCATATTCTTGGAATCGTAAGATTTTTTTGGCTAATAATGTCAGAATCAATTCATGGAATCGTATGATTTTTCAGGATAATCATGTCAGAATCAGAGAGGAAAGCTCCTGGCCTTAAATACAACAGTCTGCAAATCTATTCCCCCTTTTTCATACTGGTTTATTGTTCTCACATATGCATCACCGGCTCATTTTCTGCTGCAATTAGCAAGGATTTCATGCCCACTGCAATGCCCGAGGTACGTGTACAAATCCCAAGGACAATTCTTAGATCTGCCCACTCACCCCTGCTCCTTTAGAAAATAAACCTCTTGTTTAGAGCACGTTCAGAGCTATTTCCTAATGCCATCATTTCACCAGCTGTGAAATGTATTTTTGTCCCCCAGTGCTGTTTTTCCTTAATCTTTTGCTGAAATGCTACTGCACAGTTTCTCACACAGCTACAGCCACATTTGTGTTGTTTGACGATCCAAAAGCTCTTTTTGGAGAGGAAATCCATAGGCTCCCCCCCTGCCTTGAATTACTCATCCACTGCACTGCTCAGGCTGCCTTGCAGCTTCTCTGCAGCTCAGGCACATCCTTAAAATTGTACACGAGGCTAAAATATTCCAAAACCAGGGGGGTTTGGGTCATTTCTGAAAGACGGAGAGGAGGAGATGAAGGTTTCCTGGAGCTGTCACGGGGAGCCCAGGCCAGGAATCAATGCCTAAAGCTTTTCAGGGGGAAGGCTGCTGGGACAGTTTGGGACCTGGGTGTTTGGAGCTGCTCCACTGAGGTGCAAACAGGGACAATGAGGCACTTCCAGCCCTGCAGCCATGGCACAGCCAGGGAAGAACTCAGGAGAGTTGTCAGCCGGTGTCGAGCTTGCTTTTACCCCCACTTCCAGCTGGTTCCCTCCTCCCAGGGGTCCACGTGAGCTGGGAATGCCTGAGCCAGGAATGCCAAACCACCCCCAATGACAGCTCCAGCCCTGCACTGGCATTGCTGGGACCCCAACCCTTAACCCTGGTCATCCCCCCCAGCCCCTGGGAGCAGGACAGGAGCCCTGGAATTTGGGCTCTCCCTCTCCCTGGCTGCCAACATCCCAGCACCACGGAGGGATGCAGGGACACCAGGCTTTACTCCAGCAGGTCCAGGAGGCATTGGATGGGGCTGGGAGGCAGATGAGGCTGCTTCATTTCCATTCTCTTAGGAAACTTAAGAATTTTTATAAAAAAGCAAGCGAGGATTTGGCAGCCAGTGGAGGGTGGGGATGCCTGCCAAGGCCTGGACAGCTGTACCTTCTTCACTAGCAAGTTGTGTGATCAGCTAGGGCTGTGCTGAAAGCCAAGAGGAGTTACCAGAGCTGCCACATCGCATTTGGCTGATCCTCCCTCTGGGAGACACCTTAAAGAAACAAACCCACCCTAACAGCTCCGCCAGCGTCAGCACAGCCAGACCAGGGGTCACCCCACAGGCTCGGGCTGTTGTTCTGGTGTTCCCCCGGCCTTTCCCCAATTTCGGATCCAAGATGAGGGGATAGGGGAGGAGGAGACTTATCCGAGGCTGTTTTTCCATTTTTGCTTGCGTACCAAAGCCCTGCCTGCCCCTCCCGAGCACGGCTGGACCTTCCCGACAGCTTGAAATAACCCAGGAAATTGTGCAAAAGCTGCGGCGGGCCCGTCCCGCCCGGCCGGAGGGACACCCGGCTCGGCAGCCAGCACCAGAGGTGGCACTGCACTCCAAATTCTAAAGCTTTGCTCTGCTGGGGTCTTCCAAATAGCGGGAGGGTCACAGCAGAAGGAGGGAGGGAGGTGTGATGGGCTTGAAGGGGATTTGGGAAGCACCGATGTGCCTGCAGAGCCCAGGCCGTGGCGGGGGGAGCCTCTCCTCCCAGCAGAGAGGGGGACAAAAGGCTCTCAGATGTCTTCTTAAACAGAAAATTATCCCCCCTTTCCTTCAACAGAAAAGCAAGAGATCTATCTCCAGGTGTTACCCCATCCCCTACATCTCCAAGCACTTCCCAGGCTTGAAGATTTCATTTTAAGCTCATGACTGAAACAACCTCCTGGCCTCCAAAGCCTCCCTTCACACAGCCTGCCACGTGTATTCCCATTCCCCTCACAAAGCTCATTTTCCTTGCAAACATCTCCAAAAGCTCCTTCCAAGCACCCGTGCTTGCTCCAAAGCTACTCTGAGGTACCCACTCCCCACACATCCCCGCGGTGCACAAACATTTCTGGCCACATTCCTTCATCTCTGCCCACCCTGGCAGCCCCAGCAGCAGCAAATTCCCAGGCTGGGAGAAGGAAAAGGTGGAAAACCACAGGAGCTGCTGAATCAGCACCTGCTGGCACTAGAGGGCAGGGTAAACTGCATTAAGTAAAGAATCAGGTGGGGTTGCGGTTGCATCCAAAGGGATCCTGTGTGTCTAACAGGGAGCAGCCAGGAGCTGTCTCACTGCCCAAGAAAAGGAGGAACCAAATTTTGCACTGGGCACATCCCACATCAGTGATCATGAGGAGAGCAGATTCCCAGGTTATTTAATTTAAGGTCAGAGTGTGACACCAGAGGTGCTTCCACCTTGCAGTCACAACTGCCTTTCTGATAGAAAAACTCTTTTTAAAAAAAAAAAAAATCTCATTTCTCTGCTGTGTTTTCCTGAGTATGTGATTAACCCTGCCATGTCCTCCTCTTACTGGGAGATTTTAAATTAGCTCCAAACACAAAAAGCACAGGTCTACCCCATTCCTTTATCAACAGCCACTTCAACAAACGACCCAAATTTTTAAAGATGACTCCAAGAGGGTTGGGCAGAGCAGTCCTTTCATGAGGGAAAAACCACACAGAGCTGGCAAGGCAATTTGTGGCCTAAAGACAAGGAGCAAAACCTCCCAGGCCAGCCCTAATCCTGCAAGGCAAGCATCCTCCAGAGCTGCTGATACCCACAGAAAGCATCTGCCCTTCCCCAAGCGACTGGGCTCCTTAAAAATCTGAAGATTGGGGTGCATGAGAAGCAGCTGGACCCCAGAGAGATGCTGTGCCCACGGGGCTCCTGCAGCATCTCAGCACAGGCTGAGACCCCAAAAACTGCACAGGAGAGCTGGCAGGACCATCCTGAAGATCCTGGGAGAGGGAGAGGAGAGGGACAAACCCCAAAATCTGAGAGATTGCGCGGATCCCTTAGAAGAGAGTCGCTAAATGCTGCTGGACAGGGGAAGTGCAGGGGTTTGGTTGTGATTTAGGAGTGAAAATGTCTCAGGCCTAAGGAACTAAGGAGGGTCTGTAACTCTACACTGGAAAAAGGGGGTTTGAAGTGTCAGATTATGCCTTTTCTAACTTAGAGATGGGATAATTGAGAGGAATTTTGAAAACTTTTATTTTATTTTTAGTCTCATGAAAAGGGTAAGACAATATAGATGTTATAATTTACGCTATTACAATCAGAAGTTAACTATTTCTCTAAAGTATCTAGTCTTATTTGTAAGGTTATTTTTTGAAACTTGTTTCTAGTTCTGTTTCTCTCTCAATAGTGTTTGTTTTCTTCAAAATATTCATTAAATATACCCCCAAAAATAAAACCAAACAATAACCCCACATACACATTGAAGCACAGCAAATTGCAGAGGTGATGGGTGAGGAGGGAGCCCCTGGCTTACTCCCATCTGCTCTGGTCACCTCCAGCCTGTTTCCCACAGGTTTTGGCGGGCAGCAGAAGTGCCACGGGATGCTGGGGCTCTTTCCAGCTAGTGCCCCTTGTGGGGACACTTCCCACCAGAGCCTCTGGGTTAGCTGAGAGGATGACACCTCTCTTGTGACCATGGACCATTGATGGGATGGCAGTGGTGGGTTTTGCTCTCCTTGCACCTCCAGCCCACCCTGGGCTCATCTCCACCATGCCCTAAAACCACCTTGCCCTGCAATTTTGGCTGGTGGATGGTGCCTCAGTTTCCCCTCCAAAAAGCAAATATTAATTCTTTCAGTGCCCATCTTGCTCCTCCCCAGCAGGCAGGACCTTGCCAGCAGAGGGAAGGGATTCATGTGCCACCAGGCCGGATTTACATTCAGCCCTTTATATTCCTTTCACAGCTTCTCATTTCAGAGATCTGAATTGCAGATGTTGCTGTGCCTCAGATTTGGAGAGGGACAAAAACGGAAGGAAAAAGGTTAAGCAGCTCTGTGAGTCACTCCAATACATGACCTACTGTTGATTTAGAAACCTACCTCGGCTATAAATACAGAATAAGCTTCTCCTAAGTGTTTAACCTCTTGTATTCTGTCCAGAAAAACTAATAAATGAGAGCAAAACATCCCTCCTGAGTCACAGAAGCAACAAAGCTGGAAAACCCTGCCGTGGGTTCAGCTCTGAGGATAAAGTGACCCAAAACAAGTGACCTAAGGAGGGAGGAGAAAAATAAAAAAGAGGTATCAGTGGGGCAGATAATGAAGAGAGCAGGCTGTGCTGCTTTCTGGGATCTGCTCCAGGCAGCAAAGTCAGGGAATAACTTCCCAAACAAGCAGAGAGAGGCTGTGCCATGAATAAAACAAAATACAGCTCAAACCAATAGCGGGACTCTGGCTCCACAGGCACCCCTTGGTGCACCCAGATTCTCCTTGGAGTTTCACAGGCTCATCACATCCATCACAACCCCAAATCATTTATGCACAGGCTGCTTTTTGGGGGCTTTTGGGAGGCAGAGGACATCTCAGCTACATAACTGGGGAAGGACTGGGAGAAGAATTGCAAACAGGAGAATTAGCTTTGCTACAGGTCTTACCATGCATTAGTGCCAGGGCAGCTCTGGAGAGGGCAAGCTGTGCATGGAAATGTGCTGATTTCAGCTTTGGAAATGTCCTAATTCTAGCTTTGGAAAGCCCTGTGAGTTTTGGAAGGCAGCTGAACCATCCAACCCCCCCTCCCCACCCCATCTTCAAATATCTTGTTGAATTATCTTTTGTCTTCAAAGCAGAGGGTGTAGCAGCGGAAGGAGAGCTTTCCCTGGGATTTGAGGCACTGAGTGGGAGTTGAGAGAAAGGCCAGCATCTGCTGATCTCAGGGTACCACCAGGAGAATTCTGCACCAGGATCCCGAGGAGGTCACTTGGGCTGGAGCCATCCCGAGGCCTCCGGTTTGAGCAGGATCCTGCAAAGTGACCAGGGGGGGCTGGATAGTCCCAACAACCCCACTGATTAAAGGAAAAGCTGATGAGCCAGCAGTTCCAGCATAAATCAGGCTTGCCTTAAATATTTAGGCGTGATTTAAATCGGCAGAGCTGTGGTTCACAAACCACCAGAGGTTTTTGTAGGGATGGGGATGCTTTAAATAAAAATAAAAGTCACCTTCTGGTCAGCACACAGATGTAAAACTCAGGGCAGGGAAAACTGCCTGAGCAGAGCTGCTAGATAATTCAGGCCCAAATACCTCTTGGAGTAATTTTCCTCCAGTTCCTCCCTATTCCAAGGCAATTTCCAGCCCTAATCAGACATGAACTGAGACAGGATTCCAGAAAATGTATTTTAAGCTCCTTTTTTCTAGTTTAGAACTCAAAGATTATGTGCTCAAGCTTTTCCACCTAAAACCCAAAGGCTGGAAATTTACCCTGTTAAAAATAATACATTAACTGAATAATTAAGTTAATAATCTGTTGGGGTTGATGATGAGCAGGCTGAAGCCAAAGAGATTTAGAGCCCCTCCAGAGCTGGGAGGTTGTTGAAAGACACCAAGTTTTCTTGATCCTTTTGAGAGTTCCAGCCTAAACTCCTATCCAGCAGCCTTTATAATTTAGTTACTCTTTGGATTTCTTGGAAAAACTAAAATCCCTAACACACAAGAGCAGCATTAAGTAAGGATGAAGCAGCATTGTCAAGTTTGGAATACACAGCTCAAGTCCAAGTGAAGGTACGAGTTGGTTCAGAGCTGTCCCCACATGTCCCAGGCTGTCTCCTTGTCTGGCAAGGAAAATCCCACAGGCATTCCCTTGCTCAGCCAACAAGATGACTTGGCTGGATCTCATCAGGGAGCCAGGCAGTGAGTCCCCAAAAATTAAGCCCCTTGTCCCCAGCCCATGCACATAGGAGGATCTTGGCATCCATGGAAAAGGGGAGCAGATCCCCTCAGAGCAGATACCAATCACCAATTCCTGCAGTCAGGGCCTGGCTTGTGTAACCAGGCACTGGAGGAATAAACTCAAGTCTTTTCACCCTCAAAGATCTTTAAGGTCTCTTCCAACCCAAACCAATCCATGATTAATGGAGCAGAGATGGAGATAATTTGGATGGTGCAACACTGGAGAAGTCCAAGAGCCTCATCCCCTGGACTGAAGGCCATCCCAAAAGCAGAGGTGGAACAGCCAAGTGGGGCCATGGGGGCAGAATGAGGATATCTCTGGAAGGAAAAGCAAAGCCAGCAGCTCTCCTGAAGTGTCTGGAGCTGGCACAGTCCTGCCAGCCTCCTTATTCCAACCCTATATAGCTTGGGAACAGCATGCAAACACTTGGAAGGGAAGGAAGAAAGCATTTAATAAGTCTGAAATAATTTTTTTACAAATTCATTAGCTATTATTTCAGCTGCGTGACCTCCTGAAGGGACTTTCTAGAGGGCCAGATTATGCAGTCAACTGAAAATATAAATAAGTATGGAGAGGGCAGAGATCACTTTTTTCAGCCAAACCGTGTAGGATGTCAGGTTAGGTTTCCTGTTGGGTGCATCCGTGGACTTCCAGGAGGAGAGTGTGGCCCAGCACTTGCATTCCTTCTGCCAGCTTCAGGGAAAATCATCTCATTTATTGGTGTTGATTTTAATTACTGCTGCTTTTAGGGAGCCTTTAATCTGAATGCCTGTGCACAGATTCACACCGATATTCACTGCTGGGGAAGTGCTGTATTAGAGGTGAAAGGTGCCGTGTGCATACAGATACACATCTTCCCCAGCCCTGGAAGTGTCCAGGGCCAGGCTGGATGGGGCTTGGAGCAGCCTGGGATAGCAGAGTGTCCCTGCCCATGGCAGGGGGTAGAAAAAGATGAGGTTTAAGGTCTCTTCCAGTCCAAATAATTCGGTGATTTTGTGGTATGATGAGGCCCATCTGTGCCTGTGTAACAATGGCAACTAGAAATTTCAAAAGAAAGCCAAAGCATCTTTAACAGGTAAAAAGCACACAGAGGAGTGAAAAGTTCTTAAATTAAGTCACCCCAGACATCCTCCACACCCAGACATTTAACTGAATCTGGGATCACAGATGATCTGTGTGTTGTGTGCAGAAGCATGAACGTATTTCTCTAGACAGAGACAGATCCAAGCTTCCCTATTCTCTCCCTGCATTCAATCTGATTTCCTAATAAGCCTCTAAACCCTCATTTCAGTCAGCAAATGTAACACCCAGCCTCCCTCCCTTCACAAATATCACAGGCTGGTTTAACCTGGAGAATTCGAAATTTAAACATCTCGTACTGCAAATATAAACCGTGTGTAAAACTCAGTTGAACAGAGCAGAAAAGCTGTTCAGCATCAACCAGAGGTTCCCTTCACCCCTGGAAACATCCAAGGCCAGCTTGGATGGGGCTTGGAAAAACCTAGTCTAGAGGAAGGTGTCGGATCAGACGACCTGTAAAGGTCCCTCCCAACCCAAACCATTTTGAGATTCCCTGAGCTGCAAACCCGAGCAGAGGAGCCCATCAGCAACTTCTGAGCAAGCCCCTGGCTCCCAGCAGCACCAGCCCGGCTCAGCTGGGCTCAGCTCTGCCCGCCGTGGAGCCCAGAGAGGAGCAGCACTGCCAAGCTCCAGCACGGAGTCTTTGTTGGGAGCAGATGCTGCGGGGAGCTCCTCCTGCTCCCCCCAGAGCGGGGATTGCATCAGTGCCACAGGTTATTATCCCAGCGGGAACCTCGCAGGGGTCACTCGCCGAGGCTCAAACAAGTCCAGCTTTTGCAGCTGGCAAACCTAAACAAGGCCAGCCAGCTGCTGCCGAGCTGAGTCAGCCGCACTCACTCGTCCACTTAACCCGTTCGTTTAATCACCCAAACCCCAAAAACCTGACAACTGCAGACAGGAAAACACACATCTGCCCTTTTGCAGCATGACAGGCTGGAAAAGACCGTGGAAACCGATTTTCCAGGGCTTTTTTCCCCTAGGCTGCTGAGTGCGTGCTGCACACAAATCATGTTCCTGGGAGTCGCTGGCTGGGCTGTTCTGAGTCAGCAGAGCATGTGCTAAATCCCACCCGGCCAGCGGGGCGAGCAGCACGCACTGAAATATTAAACATGTGATTACGCCCTCCCCTAAACACAGACCAGCCGATTTGTTTGCTCCTCGAACAGAGAGGTTCCATCTCTGTGTGCTTCTTCCTCCGAAAATTTGAACTTGCTGGAGCGAGGCTGTTTGTTCCCCTTTGAAAAACAGCAGCAAGGGAGTGATAACTTTGTTTTACCTCTCGTGAAGCCATAAAATCCAAAAGTGTGATGAAAAGGTGACACGGGAGCTCTGAAGGGGATAATTTATTGATAGGAAAGGAACACGGAGCAGTGGCACTGACAGCAAGCAGAATAAAACAAGATTTTAGAACTCATTAGTCAGTCATTGCTTCAGGAATTAAACCTCTCAGGGTGTTCATTTATGGGAGGGGAGGCTTTTGGAGCAGAGCAGAGGGTTGGAAACCTCCCGGCACTATTCAGGCTGGAAACTGAAGAGGTTGTGAGTAAGATCTGGCTCCCTGTCCCGCTCGCCGTGGTTTGCCTGCCTGGCACAACCCCCGGAGCAGTTTCAGGGAAGCCCATAAAGCAGCTGGCCAGCCCCACACCAGGCTCAAGGCAGTGATGCTGCTCCTGAGAGTCTTGGAAAAATGATTCATGGATGCTCAGAGCCCAGACGGGGAGCGGGGGGATGCGCTGACCACGGGAGGAGGATGGCAGCATCCAAACCCACAGGAAAAAAGATAAAATATCCCCACCCTGACCAGCCCTGAGGGAGATTCACAGCCACTCTGCTGTTGCCTGCATCAAGTCCAACTTCCGGCCCTGCACAAGAGACCCCAAGGAGCTGGGCATCCCCAGGAAGCCCTTGGGAAGAGGCTGGCAAGGAGAGGAGGAGGAAGAGGAAAGAGAGGGGTAGAGATTATTATAAACACCAGGGCAGAGAGCCTTTAAAGGGCTGGGGCTGAAATCCAGAGGGCTTGGTTTAAGAAGCCGAGGTTTAAGGCTTTTAAATCTGGTTTAAATGGGATATTCTGTGATTCTAAGCATGGGCAAAGCCATCTGCATGGAAGGCAGCAGCTGTAAAGTTTAGGAAAACTGCTGTGTGGTACTTGCATTAAAGGCTGGAAGAAATGTGGGACTGAGGAGAGATGTGGGACTCAGGGTGGCTTTTGCCAGGCTTGTGCCATGCTGATGTAGCTGGCAGGCCAAGGAAAAGGAGGAGAAAGAGCCCCGGGGCAGGAGGAGATAAGGCACCACACCAAGCTGGGCCTATCACACCTATTCAAATTCCAAGTCAGTGTCACCATTCCAGGGTGCCAAAACCACCAGTCCCAATGACTCACCCCAGCCCCACAAAATCAGAGTGGCTCACTCCGTACCAAGGACTCCTTCCCCCTGCAGGATTGTTTGTCATATAAAATATAACTCCCTCTTCACGAGGGCAGCACCCTCTAACCCCAGGTATTTTAAAGAGTTGAGCAATTCTTGCCATAAAAAAAAGATCAGAGGGCCTTTATTGAGTGCAGCAGGTTTAAGCCGGTTTATTCCAAGTGAGAATTTGGCCCCTTGACTTCAAGGAAGACATGCTGATTAATCCCAGATGGTGACCTGGCTGGGCACAATCCCTTCCCAAAGTCCTGGGACTGAATCACCTCCACTGCTCAGAGCCCGTGTGATTATCAAGGAACAAGGAACAGCACCTGCCACGTGGGAAACATTGAGGATGGGGCCAGGGAATTGGGACTGAGGAATTCAGGGACCTTCAGGGTGTGCCCTATAGTGGGAGGAAGATGCCAGAGTAGCATCCTTTTTCCTGCAGACATCAGAGAATGTCATCTGGGATGGGAGTCCAAAACCTGGGCATTGAGCACAGTGGGCAAGGAGATGGAGAATCTTCCTGGCTTCTTCCCACTGAGGGCTTCTTGTGGTGCTCTGTAAGGATGCATAAGAGTAAAAACAGGATTAAATCCATCCATGCTTCAGGGAAGCTTGGATGCCCCAGCTTTTCTTTGGCAGTTTTGAGAAGCAAACACAGCTTCATTCCTACTTCAAATGCCAAGAAAAAGGATCTTTTTTCAACAACCATCTCCAAGGCTAACTCAGGACAGGCAAGATTTTGCTTCCCAGAGTTGTAGGCACAAGTGCCATACTTTTTGCAGGAAAAGGTAAAACCCTTTACACGTGTGCCCATGGAGTGATGGCAAAACTGTGGATAAACACCAGAATACACCAATTCCAAGGCGGGTGTTGATGAGTTTTTGCATCTTAAACGCAGAGAGGGTGGTACCTCCCCCACTAGGGGCAATTTTTAATACCCCTGCCACTCATGCAGGGGCATTAAAAATTCACAGCTATGGGATGCCAGTGTCTCTCCCCAAATTTCCTCTGAGGGTGTCTGCCCCACATTTGCATCGTGCAGGCCAGGGGGACTCTGAGGGCTTTGCGTGCGGAGGAGACTCCTGAGAAGAGGGAAATGCCTGGGCTCGCAGCTCCCTCGCTCCAGCCCAGCCTTCCAAGCTGTGTTTGTGAGGGCCAGCATCTGGAGCGGGGTGGGAGCCGAGGATTGATGGGCAGCAGCACACGTACAGCTGTGCACATCTGGCCCGCAGGTGTCTCAGCTGCTATTTGTCAGGGACATGAAAAAGCACCCCGAGTTCCCGGGGCAGTCGTACCTGTCCCGTGGATTGTTCCCAGAAGCCCCCAGAATTCCATGGATTTTATGTCTCTGCCTTTTAGTGGGTGGCCCCAATTTTTTTTTGTTTGTTTTTCCATTATTATTTTATTTGAAAGAAGGAGTTTAAACCCTAGATGCTTTTAAAACAGGGGAGTTTTGTTGTTATTAACTCCACTGGCATTAATCCACACAGCTGAGTCAGTCATAATGGATGGTTGTCATCCTTCCCCTGATTTACTCCTAGGAGTAGAGGTTACTACAGAGCCTTTGTGCTGCACTGATGAAAAAAACTGAGGCTGCTCCTCCTTATGTTCAGCCACAGGTACAGCCAGACTTGCTGCCAAAATATTTAATCTATGCAAGGACAGGCAAAATGGGGAAATGGGTAGGAAAAGTCTCATCTGTGGGGTAGGAAAATCCCAGAGCATCCCACAGGGATGCTGCTGCTGCTGGGGTTTGGGAACTGCAGCTGCACACAGGAAAACTGTGAGAGCAGAGGAGCTGCTGGCTGAGCAGGCCAGACCAACAGAGTTCCCTTGGAAAAAGAAGAAAGCCACAGATGTATATGTTTATTTTTAGAGAAGGTGTCTTTCCTAGAATTTGTATTATTTTGGCAGGAGTGCTGAGGGGGAGGAGGAAAGGTTTCCCTTTGGCCAATGACATCTGCTCTCCTAAAACGGGGTGGAGGCAGGAGGGTGTTCTCACAGCCCGCTTCATATCTCAGTTGTGTTTATCCCTGCAGAGGCAGAGGGGGACCAGCAACCATGTCCCAGTGACTGCCAGCTTTGTCCTAAATTAAATTAAATGAAATTTTCCTTCGGACTGTGAGCTATGTCTGTGCAGGGTGGGATCTGTCATTGTGAGCATCTCAGCAGAAGCAGATGGACCACCTGTGACAGCTCCACCCTCCTTCCGTGATTTCCAGCCATTCTCACTGCTTTGGCCCGGTTTTGGGTGTGCATTTCAGGCAGTGCCTGCCTAGAATTGCCAGTGCTCTGGCAGCTGGAGCCCGCCTGGATCCAAGAGGGCCATAGGATGTGGGACCCAGGAGGCAGAGGAAGGTGGGATGTGGCTGCTCTCTCCCTTGGTGTGGCCCTCAGAGCCGCTTTTTAGGGACACATCTGTGTCTGTGCAACCTCTCCTCCCCAGCCCTGGGTATTTCCCTGGCGCTGCACTAGGAGAGCAGCTAGAGCAGCTTTCCCTGCCTTTCCCCCCCCTTTGTTCCACACCTTTCTCCCGTGGCTTGTGTGGGGGAGTGGATTTGAGCCAGAGAAAGCGATGATGAGCTCTGCTAGCCAGAAGGGCCGGTGGGAGCCACCTCCTGCCCCTCTGTGCCCCCATCCCTGGCTCGGGAGATGCCGCTGGTGTCCCTCAGTTCCCCCGAGCCACCCACGAGGCAGCCGGGCAGACATGCAGCCCCTGGTTGTCCCAAACTCCCGAACACCGGCCTTTCCCTGCTCCGGCTGCTCATTAGTGGCTTCCGCCCCTCGGCAATTCCGAGCTGCCATTCCAGTGATGTGCTGCCAAGGTTCTAAAAAGGGGTCCCACAAACCTGCCTCCTCCTCCTCCTCCAGCTGCCACCAGCCCTGCTCGGCCTGTGGAGGAGTGCAGGGCTAGGGGAAATGTGCCTTTTCTGTTTAAAGCTTTTTAAAATGTTGTTTTAAAGCTGTTTTTATATTTGTTTTAACTTTCTGGTGAGGGAGGGACGCAGCACCTTGGGGCCAACATTCCTGGCTGCCCAAATGTTGCTGCAGGGAGGCAGAACCTAACAGAGAACATCTGAGCATCCCAGCAGCAAAATGCCTCACTTGTCAGCATTCCCTTCTCCTCCCTGTGGTGAGCACAGGCCCACAAGACTGATTTTAGCTTGGCTATGACCTGAAATGGTTGAAGAATTGGCTCCTTCTGGGTGTTTTGGGCCCCAAAGGACAAGTTTTTCCATGGGAAGTTGTTGAGCCCATTGAATTCCTCTCCAGGGTGAGCATCCCTCTCTTCTTCTTGAGGGGTTCTTTCCATTCAAGGCCAGGCAGGACAGGGCTTGGAGCAACCTGGGATACTGGAAACTGTCACTACCCATGGCAGGGGTGAAATGAGATGGGCTTTAAGGTCCCTTCCAACCCAAACCCTTCTGGGATTCTATGGACACCAATAACCCTTCCTGCAGCTGTGTGAGGGGGGAAAAAATATTTAAAGCAAAATTAGGGAGTAATTTCTGGCAATATGTGAGAGGAGCCCACACAGCTGAGCTCTCTGTCCAGTCCCTAACCTCGTGGCTGTGCTCCATCCTGCTCCAATGGCTGGGAGCAGACCCAGGCAGGAAGGACCAGGGCTCTCCCCTTGGCTTCTTCTTGTGGCATCATCTCTTTAGGATCCTCTGTTCTCCCCGGACAGCGAGGTGTCAGCAAACCATGCAGTGGATGCACAAGGGCGTCTGGAGAGGGAGAAACAGCCTCAGGGGGAGGGAAAAAGGCTCCAATCTCCATTTCCTCATGCCACACACCCATCAAACTGCTCCTGATAACAAACTGGGGAGCTACAGGATACAGGGAGGATGTTTCACCTCCAACCAGCCATGAGCAGATAAATCCCCCACGCTCTGCAAAGGCTGGGGTGAGTCAGAGAGAGGCTTCTCCCTGGCTGAGGAAGGGCCCGAGGGGCTCAGGAATGAGCCTCTGCCAGGGATGTGTTTTGAAACGGTTTCCCAGCTGTGAGATGCACATAATTGTGGCTTTCCCTTCATCTGGGAGACTTCAAGAGCGGATGGTTGATAAGGGTAGAGCAGCAGAGGCAGCACAGCCCGAGCCCGGGGATCTGGTTTCAGTCTGTCCCTACCCGCAGCATTCGATCTGATTTTGGCCCTCTCTCCGCCCCCTCGCACGGACACAATTATCTGAATTCCTTTCTCCGCAGCTTCCTCCCCTCTGAAGCCTTGCAGCCTGGTCCTGCTGCCTTTTCCAGGGCTCCCTCCTTTCCTGGCTTGTGGAAATCAAGGGATTTCTGCTGGGTTTATCCTTTCCCAGTAACACCCCAAAAATCAAGGGATTTCTTCTGGGTTTAGCTTTTTGTGATGGGAAACATCCCAAAAAATCAAGGGAGTTCTGCTGTTTTAAGGTGCCTTTTTTTGTTTGTTTGTTTGTTTTTTGCACCATCCAAATCGCGAAATGGTTTTACATTTAAACAAGGACAGGTTTAAATTGAAACAGGTTCATATTTAAATTAAAAAAGCTTAAATTTAAATGAATTTGAACAATTTAAATTTAAGCAAGGCCAGATTGGATGGGGCTCTGAGCCACCTGGTCTGATGGAAGGTGTCCCTGCCCATGGAATGGGATGAGCTTTAAGCTCCCTTCCAGCCTAAACCACTCTGTGAAGTGGCTACCATAGATTCTGGCTCCAGGGACAGCTGAGAGCTCCATGAAATAATTTGGGAACATCCCTTCAGCAGTGATCCTCCCAGTCATGGGGATGCCATCAGCAATTTTGGAGCATGGCTGTTTCCCACTCTCCCCATACCCTGAAACAGCTGGGCCGTTTTTTTATTTGCCCACAAGACAAAAACAATGGCAAGAAAGGAATCACCATTGGGCATGGAAAATTTTGGGCTCAAGCAGCAAAAGTTTTGGGAGGTTTTTGAGCAGATCACACCTCATGTGATGCTGGGAGGCCAAGTGTCCAAACCTGCCCATGGATCTTTTGATTGATCTGTGCCACAGAGCTTTTTAGAGGAGTTATTCCCAAAACAGCTAGGAATGATGGCTCCTGAGCTCAGGAATGGGATTTTAGTGATTTCCTAAAGCAGGAGCATCACCTTTTATGCTGTAACCCAGCATTGTTTGAAGCTACTGGTGGGGCTATTCCAGAATAATTTTTTACACTAAAAAGAGGAGAGATTCAGTGAGGAACAAAATTCCTCACTCTGAGGGTGGGCAGACCCTGGCACAGGGTGCCCAGAGGAGCTGTGGCTGCCCCTGGATACCTGGAAGTGTTTAAGGATAGGGCTTGGAGCAACTTGGGATAGTGGAAGGCATCCCTGACCATGGCAGGGATGGAACAGGATGAGCTTTACAATCCCTCCCAACCCAAACCATTCTGGGATTCAATGAATGCCACGTTTTCCTCACCTTGATGTGTTTGCTCTGTCCCATCTTGTTCAGGCCTTACCTCTGAGAAGAACCAACTCCACATGGGATTTCTCCTTCCCCATTCACCCTAAAATGTGCCTGAGATGTAGGGCGAGAAAACAAAAAAGGGTCTGGGGGCAGAGCCTTTTTTCTACACCCTCAACTTTAAAAGAACTTGGAAAATCTACCATTAAAAAAAAAAAAAAAAAAACCAAAACAA
>VXBC01002697.1:565650-586900 GCA_013399945.1 Ploceus nigricollis | reverse complement strand
AAAACAAAAGAGCAAACCCCACCAAAAAAAAAAACAAACCACCAAACAAACTCCAGCAGTTTTCCTGCATTTCACATTTCATTTGCACTCTTGGCCATGTCACGGAAATTATTTCAATCCTTTTGTAACCAAACCCACCCCAATCCTATATAAGCAAAGGCCTGGGGGACCTGTTGCAAAATTTCCTGCAGCCAGGGCCATGCTCTTGCTGCCACCTTCCATCAGGCCAGCAGCTCTCTCCTCCTGTGACATCCATGCTGGGCTGGGAAATGCTCCTGGTGGGGCTGGGAAATGCTTCAGAAACAGGAAAAAATGGATCAGCAAGGCCTCAGACAGAGGAAGCTGCACTGTGGCCAGGCATCATAGCTGGGTTCTGTGTTAGGGTAAGAGAAATGCTTGGAAATCCCCGAGAAATCCCAGGAGAAAGCAGTTCCCATCCCTAGAAGTGTGCAAGGCCAGCTTGGATGGCTCACAGAGGTTTTTGGGGCATTTCCCTCTTCCTCAGCCCTTCCTTTCCCCTGCAATAGCTGAACTGCAGCAAGCAGGGCCAGGTCGCTGACATGAGGGTCACAAGCCAGATTCAGAGTCTGATTTCAGAGCCTGATTTCAGAGTGTGATTTCAGAGTGTAATTTCAGAGTCTGATTCCAGAGTGTGATTTCACAGAATCACAGCACGGTTTGGGTCGAAAGGCACCTCAAAAAAGCCAATCCAGTTCCATGGAACTAGCATGAGATGGAATGAGCCATCCCAGAGCTCTGGAAAATCTACGATCCGCAGGGCAGGCCTGTTAGCACCAAACTGCTGTGGAATTCCCAGTTCTCCAGCTGGAGCTGGAAACCAGAAAGAACCAGTGGGAAGGAGAGGCCTCAGGGCAGCAGCAGCCAGAGCAGGGGGTCTCAGCCAGGATTAAAGATGTCAGCTCTGCCCTGGGAGCAGCTTTGTGCTGAGCTCTCTGCTCTTGGGTGGGATTTTAAAAAATCCCTGGAACTAGACCAGCTTTTTATCTGGTTTTACCTCGTTTTCATGTCAGTTTCATATTCAGAGAAGAGCAGGGCACAGCAAAACCTCGTGTGACCATCCTCCACCCCTTTCTTCTGCTCGCTGGAAAAAATAATAAATAAAAAAATCAGCAAACTGCTCCGTGGTATCTTCCTCCTCCCTGGATTTTATTTTCCTTTCCTGGAGCCCTACCTGGATGGGGAAAGGGTCAGCCTGTCATGTGTCAGACGTGGGCATCCCCAAACCACCGGGAAAGGTGGAGCTCTCCTAAGTGGTCCTGGGCAGCCTGACAAGTCCCCGAGCTGGTCTGCAGAATGTGGTTGTAATTAGATAATTAATAACTTGGAGAGGGAAAGGAAAGGAAATCAGCTAAATGGAAGCTTTCCTCTGTGGGAGGAAATAATTATATCTGCTTTTTGATATCTGATCTGAGGTGGCTTTGCTGAAGGCAGGAACAGCACCTTGCCTGCAAAGCCATCCCTGCCCTGAGCAGGATGGGGGATCCCACCGGCACTGCTGGGTCATGGAGTTTGTCCCGCAGAATTTACCCTGCTCCTGAAAGTGTTCCATGCCAGGTTGGAGCAATCTGGGATAGTGGAGGTTGTCCCTGCCCATGGCAGGGGGGAGGAATGAGATGAGCTTTAATGTCCTTTCCAGCCCAAACCATTCTGGGATTCTGTGATGTTTTGATGGATACATTGCTCCTCCCTATGGATTTACCATGTTAAACTCCAGTGCAAACCAGGCTGTGGCATTACCAGACTGAATTTAGGCTGTCTATCCAAAAGCCTAAGGAACTGTGCTTCCACTTGCTCCTGGCACACTGGATCTTGCCCAGTGCCTGGATTAACTCCATGCTGCTGAAACCAGGGGCAGGATTCAACACCTGGTGATGAACGACAGCCTGGATTTGTAGGGAAAAAGCCCTTCCCACACAACCTATCTCAGAAAGATGTCCTGCATTTGGTGTATTTATTTTTCTTCTCTTTTTTTTTTTTTCCTTTTCTCCAGACTGTCCAGTGTCTGCGACTGAAGTGGAATTGGGATATATCCAAGTTTGTAGCTTCTGAAACCTTAAAAACCTCAAGAAAACTGGTCCAAAAGACCCCTCTTGACCTCCCTCGCTCTGAACTCTTGCAGAGCATTTTAGACTGAGCAGCAAAACAGCACCGAAGAGAAGGGGCTGAGACTTTGCAACATCTCTCCCCAAAACGACTGACCAAAGAGAGAAGGAGAAGCAACATTCCTGTTGTTCATTGTTGTTGGGATTTTCTGTCTGTCTGTCTGTGCGTTTGGTGTTTTATTGCTAATTTTTTTTTTTTTCTGGAAACAATCTTAATTCAGGAACACATTTATGAGGCATCTTTGGGTTTGAGTTTTACTTCCCCTTAACTGTATTCTTCTTTTTTTTTTAAATTCCAAACCTGATTTCTTGTACAGTCATGGCAAAACTGGACCAAGGCTCTCAGCAAAAATAGGAAAAGAAGGAAAAAAGCCCACTATGCCCCCAGCTCCCTGCATGATTTGTTTCAAGTACAGCCTGGATTACAGACTGCCCTCCACACTCTGCCACCTCTCCCTTATTGCTCCATGATTTGCTACCGCTCATCCCCTTCCCCCTTTTTTAATTTTTTTTTTAATTTTCTTTTTTGTTTTCATTTTCTGTTCCAGTGTATATGTTGCTTATTTGTTTTATTTATTGAGATATTTTTAACGAGCTAAGAGACTGCAATGTCGCTGTGTATACTGCTTCTCTTGCCAGTAAAAATAAAGATGTCATGCAGCTACCGAGGGTTTGGGATTTATGTTCTTGACTCCACAGCCCCCAGCAGAGGCTGGGACTCTTCCTTGTGCCCCACAATGTTTTGACACTCAGAAATTTGGCTAAAAGTCTTTCCCAAGGAGTGGGGTGATGGGGTGCAGAGAGTGTGAGCATCACTTGTCCAGGCTGATGTCTGCAGGATTATTTGGCTTGGAATGGACCTTAAAACCCAACACCTTCCACTAGACCAGGATCTGGAAACGTGGGGCAAAATTATCCCAAATGACCTTTTCTCCTCATCAGCTATGGGAAGAAAAAAAAAAAACCAAAACTAAACAAAAAAACTAACAAAAACTCCCTGCTGTGGTGTCTAGGGCCATTAAAAAATAAATCATGTCATTCCATCCAAATCAGCTTCGGGGGAAAACATTTTAAGATGCCAAATCACGACCCTCTCTGTGTGTGCATCAGATGCATTAATTCCCTGATAGCTTTCCAAGCCCCAATGTCAAGTGTTTATTTTAAAACAAGCCCTGTTGCGTGGAGGAAAATCCATCACATCCATTAGAAGCTCTTACTTAGATGTAAATGACATCTCAATCTGGGCTCTGGGTACCAGCAGAGCCAAAAACACCATTTAAGAAGGTGAATTTAACAGCTGTCAGACCATGCAGCACATGGAATGACTTCCCCCCCGCCATCTGAGGAATGTGTGGTTTTACACCAGTTACTGCAATTTTGGGAATCTCTCACTGTGCTCCAGGTTGTCATTTCACCACTAGAAGTGACATTTTTTCAAGCACAGGCACCAAAATCCAAATCCAGCTTTTCTGAGGGCTTGTCAGGGAGCCTGTGGTGCTGCTCTGCTGTGCCATGAGGTGCTCAGGAGCAGGAGGACATGGCTGGATTTTCCCAAGGATCTGTGCCATGTGCCTTCCTCTCTGCTGCAGAGGGTCAGGGTTGCTTCCCCCAAGCTCCAGTACCATGGATTTAAGGATCTGTCATGGGAGATCAAAGCCTTTGACCCCTCCCTGCAACTTTAAACAAAAATCAATGCTTGCAAGCACCTTTGGAACCTCTTCCATGAATTCTGGGGGTCAGCTGAGGCTCCTGTGGGTGTATGGCCTTGGAGAGGTAAATTTGGAGCCTAGAATTAGGACACAACACTTGTTTTTAGGCAGAAAAGGGAGTAACTGTTCAAATGGTCAGGAGAGAGCCATGCTATGGGGTTCAGATGGGTGCATTCAGCTCCTGAGGAGAGAACCAAGGCCATAAAATGCTCCAAAAAGTTTGGGAGCTGTGAACTCTCTCTCTGGGTAACAGATTTTTAACAAACACGCCTGACTCCATGAAGAGGAAGGCAGACAATTCCATCAGCTGCTGGGAAGGCTTTTTGTGAGCTTGGAGTTTGTCCGGCGTGAGCTGGGCAGTCAGGAAACTCCAAACTGCAGCTGTGGCCTCATGGGCAGCACATGGATGTATGTAAATTTTCTTTTCCATACACAGGAGTCTTTTTCCATGGTATTTATTCCCAAGGGGATTGAAATTGTCCTTCCCAATCCCACCTGTGATGCCACAACACCCTGTGAGAGGTTAAGGGATGTCACCAAGGGCAGGGGCAGGGTGGCTTGTGCAGAAGAGGATGGAAGCAAGAAATCCCTAAAAGCAGCAGGATCAGATGGTCCCAACAATGGGATTTCTCCTCCGTGGCAGCACACACGCCCACGTGGAGCCTGGCTAAATATTGATCCTGAATTTCTTGGTCTCTGTGCACATGAAAGGCTACCAAAATCCCCACAAACCAGTACAAACTATTCCAGCAAACCACAAAGCAAAATATTCACTGGAAAGAAGCCAAGCACTGAGGTGAGGATGTAAAACACACTGATTTGGGGTTTTTTTTTAAATAATTTTTTACTCAATCCCAGCTCAGCTTAGCACCTCTGACCCCTCCATTTTTAAAAGGGGGAAAAAAAGGTTTCTGCATTTTCAGCCAAAGTCCACATGAAAAAATAATAACTATAAAAAAAACCCCAAACAAATCCAACCCCCAAGTCCCACCCCTTGGGATGTCTGTTCTCCCTGGCTACACCCAAGGCCACCCCGTTTCCACACAGCCAAGGAGTGCTGACAGCAGGGAGGGATGGGGAAAGGGGGGAGCCCTGACGATTTTTCCCAGGGATCCTTGTAAACTTGGAAGTGCTGGTTAGGCTGGGACCACCCAAGCACCATTTCTGGGATGGCAAATCCAGCCCCACCTTGAAGGGTGACAGCAAAGAGAGGTCAGTGTCACCTCAGCACGGAGATCTTGGCTGGGGGAATCTGCATCCCACACAAACCTGGGAGAGGAGGGAGGACCCACATGCAGCTGCATGCTCAGGACAAGGACAAATCCTCTGTTTCCTGCTGTTGGAAAGTGCAGTGACAAAGGGACCTGAATCAGGCTTAGGCTGAAAGATAAAAACTGAAATCAGAAGTGATGTGAAAGTGACTCATCAGCCCTGGGGGGACTTAAAACCTGCCTGGATGTGGCGCTTGGGGACAGGAATTATTGGTGGCCTTGGCAGTGCTGGGGGAATGGATGGACTCTGCTCTTAGAGGGCTTGTCAAGCCTAAAGGATTCTCTGATGCTTCAGGCAGACAAAACCTGCTCCAGCAGCAGATGGATGGCTGGGAAGCAATGGGAAGCAAAAGGAGAGGTCAGCCCCAGCAGGAGACCCATCCTTTGTCACTCAGACACGGCCTCTTTGCTTTACATTAAAAATCACACATTTATGTGTCATCTTTAAACCTTTCTCCCACTTGCTGCACCAAAGCTGGGCAAAAGCTGCTCACCTAAACCACAAAAAGAAGCAAACACCACAGACTGAGGCCCCGGCAGAGAAACTGGCTGGAATCCCTGGAAGTGTCCAAGGCCAGGCTGGACTTCGGGGCTTGGAGGAACCTGGGATAGTGGAAGATGTCCCTGCCCATGGCAGGGGGTGGGATGGGGTGATCTTCAACCACCCTTCCAACCCAAGCCATTCCATGGTTCGATGTTTCCATAATTGCCAGCATTTTGCCCGTGTTTTAATGGAATAATTCCAGTTTTTTCAGCTGCATCTTGATGCTCTTTGTGGTCTTGATGCCATTCCCCTCGCCTTTGTAGTCTCAGGATTTGTCTGGAGCTTGGTAAAGTGCACTCAGCCCTTTTATGATTTCCTGTCCTGTTTCAGAGCCCTGCACTGAAAGACTTTAGTTGCCTCCTAAATCTTTTTCCAGAACTCTCCTGTCATTTAAAATATGGGCCAGCATTTTGTTAGCTTCAAGACTTTGAAATAATATCAAAGTAAACCTCAAAGGAAAATAACGCAGTAAAGGGGAAGGTTGGGGCTTAATTCATATTTAAATAAAGATCCTTCACTTCAGCTTGGGTTACTGTGTAAAGTGACTGGGAGCAAATGGAGCTTTTAAAGGCCTTATTCCCCTCAGGGGTCTGTTTTAAAATGATCAGGGAGCCTACCAGGCCCAGGAATGAAATTGCCTTCCCAGGAAAAATTCCCTACCACCGGGAAGAAAAATCCTTGAAGCTCTCCAGAACCAAGATGGACATTTTTCCTCCCTCCCCTCCTGAGTGTGACCCAGAGCAATGTTTGTGAATGGTGGGAAGGCAGACAGGGTCCTTGTCAAAGCCTTTGGAGAAGGAGACGAGGAGCTCAGGATTGATTTGCATGTCAAAACACGGCTTTTTCTCTCATTTTCTTTTCATTTTTTGGGGCTAACCACACATAGGAACAGGAGACACTGCCCTTTCCCCCCCCCCCAAAATGTTGGTTTTCAGGAGAGAAAGGAGGAACTGATGGCTGATTTCCAACAAGCCCCAGCACCTGACAGGGATTTGTCCGAGTGTCAGAATTCCAAGCTGACTGCCCAGCACAGGTACCTTCACAGGAGCAGCCAAGCACTCAGCTCTGCTGGACTTTATCTGGGGATCTCCTTTGAAATTCTCCTCTAAGCTCCACATCCTGCTGCAGCGCAGAGCAGCAGTGCTGATGGATTTAGCCTTCCACGTCCCCTCTGCCTTTATGCCTTATTTCCTACTCCAGCCCCAGGAGCAGTGGGCGGGAGGGATGGCTTTTGCTAACGCCAGCAAACTCCAGATCTGCCAAAACCCCGAACAAAGGCTGTGAGAAAAATATTTCTGCAGGAAGCATTCGCTGAAACATGATTCATTTCTCCAAGATAAGTCATATTTCCCCCGGCCAACACTTACAAAAGGGTTCTCCTCCCTCATCCCTGCTCTGGCCTGGATGATGGATGCGGCCCGAGCATGTGCTCCCAGCTGAGGGCTGTGAAATTGCTCCCATGCAAAAGCAGTTTGAGGCTGGGGACGTGCGCGGCTCACTCTGGGTTCCCCTCATTGTCACCCCTGCGTTCTTCCCGCTCCATGCTCTGGAAGAACACTGTCCCCATTCCCGAAGGGGACTGTCCCCATTCCCGGCCTCACGCCACCACTTCCAGCATCATTGTTTTCCAGCCGGGTGTGACATCCCTGCCTGGTTGCTGTGGCTCTGTCACCAGCTCCTGGAGACAATGGGCTCCACAGGTCGTTTGCAGTTCATCACGTCTTTGGAGCTGTCCGGGCACTTAGCTGGAAAAAACCCATTCCTGCTTCACACATGGCCGGGAGATCCATAATGGAATTTCCTGACATCCCTTATGGCAGAAACCCTCGCTGGAGAGGGGCCCTGCCAGACCATGGCTTGCTTTCTCAAATTAGTGATTGGGTGGGAACTCAGTAGGAGCTGGGCGAGGGACCAGCTGGCATGGCCTGGTGACGCATGGGACAGCAGCTCATGGTGGGAAATGTCCATCCAAGCATCAGGCAGGGCAGCCCTGGTGGGGCGATGGACCCAAAATGCTGGGCAGGGACCTCCATGGCCACAGCTCTTCTCACCAAGAAATCATGGAACGGTTTGGGTTGGATGTGACCTTAGAGGTCATCTTGTCCCCCACCCTGCCATGGGCAGGGACACCTTCCACTGTCCCAGGTTGCTCCAAGCCCCATCCAGCCTGGCCTTGGACACTTCCAGGGTTTCAGGGGCAGGCACAGAGACATTCCTGGGACACCACACCACGTGCCAAAGCTGGCAGAGTCTGGTGGTGCCAGACATGTACCCACCACACCCGGGGTCAGCCACACCCAGGCCAACCTTGGCCGCCCTTTAGATACATCCAAGGTGGTCTCCTGGTGCCTCGTGGCATCCCAAGCCCCTCATGTGGGATTCTGTCAGTTGGTTTTTATTTCTCCCTTTTCTTTTTTTCCCTGGGGTACAGGAAGTCAGAGGAGCTGGCTGGAGCATGAACATGTTCCCATGAGTTGCTGCCTGGGTCGCTCTCCCTGCAGGCATCGTCATCACCATCAGTGCCACCATCACCTCTGGGGACATTGGAACAGCTGGTGGTCCATGGGCTCCTCCTGCCATGGTTTGGGCTTGTGCTTCATTTGCCAGTTGCCACCACAGAACATCCTGGTCTGAGGAGACAGAGCTGCTTGAGCAACTTGGACCAGGTAAAAGTCAGCAGAAGAATTAATATCCACCAAATCTTGAGCCCCAACCTCCTCACATAAGGGCAGAGACGAGGTGAGGTTTGTCCCTCCTGGAGTCACACCACAGAAAAAAGCAAAAAGGAAGCAAGAGTGCGAAGGAAGAGAGAGGTGCAGAGGAAGAAGAGGATTAGCATGAAGTACAGACATAAAGGAAGGCAAAGATCTGCCCTTTCCAGACCACACATGCAGACCTCAGGGTGGAGATGGACAGCTCCTACAGGCTCCAAGAAATTTTCCATGTGTCTGTATGTCAGGTGATCATTTAATTCCTGCTCAACTCTGCTGCTCTGCACTGGGACTTCAGCAGTGCCTTGCTAAGCCCATGTTTGTTAGCACTGCACTAAAATAGAATTAAATCAAAAAGGACAACATTTTTGTTGCAAACACTGCAGGAGCACCGTGTTGGTGAGAAGGGATTTTACATTGTTAGAAGCTGCTCTTTCCTGCTAGAAATTCACAGAATCACAGTTTAGGTGGGAAGGGACATCAAAGCTCATCTCGTTCCACCCCCTGCCATGGGCAGGGACACCTCCCACTATCCCACGTTGCTCTAAGCCCCATCCATCCTGGCCTGGAACACTTCCAGCGATGGGACAGCCACAGCTTCCCTGGCCAAACTCCTCAACATTCCTTAAAATGTCCATCAGATCTGCAGGGCTTTCACTCCACACACTCCACAGCGGTCTGGGATGAGCAGAACACGAGGACAGAGGCTCAGATCTGAGGGGTGGCTGCAGGACACAGCCCAGCCCTGTCAGGGGCGGGGTGGGCACGTCCAGCCCCAGCCCAGGCTGGGAGCAGCCAGCTCTGGCACATCTCTGTAACCAGATCTCAGCCCCTGAACCTCATGCTGTGACATGTTTGAACAACCAGACCCTTTCCCCTTCATTAGTGCTGGGGCCAGGGGCAGCCAGAGGTCGGGCTGGGAGCCGATGATTTCACTTCTAAACAAAACCTCCTCCTCCTCCACCTTCCTCCTCCTCCTCCTCATAAATTTTCATTTAGTACCACCAAGATGACTCCCCCCCGACTTTACATTCTCTTTAACAAGAGGGGCATTTGATTCCCCAAAACCAGCTCCTTCTTACCCTAGTCCCAAGATTTTTGGGAAGTTTCGCCAGGATCCTGCCCCATGCCTCAACTTACCAGTGCTAGAAAAATAAAGGTGGCAGAGAGGTGAAACCCCACAGTTGTCTCTTGGTCCCACTGCCTGGTTTTAATGGCTCTGCCACCTGTGTTCCCACAGGATCAGGGCCCTGCTTGACATGCCAGGGGCTGGAAAGTGCAAAACCAAACCCCACTGTCTGAAACACGTGCTTGCTTTGCTTTGGAGAGAAAACAAGGGAAAAAAGCAGGAGATGCAGCTGGCTTCCAGGCTGGCTGCCTGCACTCATTCATGCCCTAGAGAAGACCAACCCAAACTTGTATGAGACAAAGTGCAAAGCATCATCTGTGTTTCTCCTCATCCTGGACCCCTCTGTTTCTGTGGACTTCTCTGAGACTACCAAAAAGTTCAGCCCTAACATTGTTTCACTGGTCATGAAATCTCTTACAGAACTTCTCCAGCAGTGGTTCTCAGGGCTCTGCCCTCCTCTTTCCAGGGAAGTTTCAGACCTCAGCTGGCGTGGGGAAAGAATTTGGTGATTTAGATAACCTCAGAACTGTTTAAAAGATTTGGCTGCTCAAATCCAGCCAGGGGGTGATTTCTGAGCTGGGAGGTTCATGTTCAAGTTCAGGTTGGAATAGGGCTTGGAGCACCCTGGATAGTGGAAGGTATCCTTGGACATGGCATGGGTGGAATGAGATGGGCTTTGAGGTCCCTTCCAAGCCACCCCCAGTGGCTCTCATTCAGTGATCTTCCTGCATCAGTTTGGCCAGGGAACAAAGTGCTGCTTTGTCTCTGCTTTTCCAGCCCTCTTGGATTGCTGTCAAGGAAACTTTCCCCCCTCACTGGGTCATCCCCAGCTCCCCATCCCAGCTCAGCCAGAAGGACAGTGCCTGGGGGCTGGTGCCATCGTGTGGATACAGCTGCAATCAAGAGGAGGAGGAGGAGGAGAAGTGGAAGGCAGAACACGGGGAAAAGGACAAATCTGGCATTGTCCAAGTCTGGATCTAAACCAGGTTCCCTCCTAGAGATACCAATGGGTTTAAGTGCTGCTTCCTCCAGCAGGTGAATAAATAAATCAGCAAAAGGATGCACCACCTGCACCACTCCCACCCTACAGCTTCTCCTGGTGCCACAGCAGATCCCCAGAGGGAGCTTTCCCTAAGGAAGGCAGCAGTGGTTGAGATTTAGATCCCTGCCAAAGGCCCAGAAGCTGAAACCACTGTACCTTACTCTGCTTTCCTGCTGGAAGCAGGGCTGGAACGCAACCCGTGCCCGTGTCATCCCCTCCAGGATCTCCAGGACTGTCTGGTCAACCAACACAAACACACTCCTGAACCTGGAGGAGAATCAGGCTGTGGATTTTGGCCACTGGCAGAGGGTGGGTTCTGCACTCTGGGCTTGCATCCTGTCCTGGAAGTTGCAGAGTCCCCAATCTCCAACTCTTGCAAAACTGAGGAGCAATCCCCGCCCAGGATAAAAATAAAGGGTCCACAGGGCCCTGCCACTCTGGGGTCAGCTGACACAGTGGATGTGCAACCAGGCTCCTTCATGTCATTTTTCCACTGCTTTTTACAGCCTGGAGCTGAAGTGGAGCCAAATGACAAGTAGCGGGGAGAACACATCAGGAGCCTGGGGTTTCCTTTGGGTGGTAAAAGTCCCAAACCAAGCCCTGCTGGCTGGGATGTTCCCATTATCCTGCAGAGTGGAGCACTGAACTCCAGTGAGCTCCTTCCCAAACCCCATTGGCTGTGATGGAGAGCAACCTGCCCCGACTCCTTCAGACACATGGAGTGGGGATGAGCTTGGTCCCACAGGGAGGGTAGGGATTCCCTGAGGGCCCTGTCCAGGCACTGCCCAGCCTCCCTCCCTCCCACCCCAGCACCTCCCACATGCCCTCCAGTCCTGTCATGGTTTTGGCCCCCCCCCCCCCACATTCCCACTGCCAAGGTCTTTGCAGAGCACTTGGCAGAGTGATTTCCCCTCAAAGTCCTGCTGGCTCTGCCAGGATGGCTCTGGATCTTGGCTCTGGAAGAGGCACAAAGGATGCACCAGGTGGCCAGGGCTCAGCCACAAGCCCTGAGTGGCTCTGTGCTGGCTGTCACGGGGTTGGAGCACCTGCAGGTGCAGGTGGGATCTCCTGGATCTCCGGTGGTCCATCAGGGCACATCCATTCCCAGCGAGCTGGTGCCCCATCCCAGACAGGTTTAGCAGCACCTGCATCCAAAATCCGTGAGTGACCCAGCCCCACGGTGCTGTTTCAGATTAAGTGGTTCCTTCCCATTGTTATTTGGGAAATGTATGAATTTCTCCCATCTGTCTTTGACCTATAAAATCCCTCAGAACCAAGAGGTTGTTGCCAGCGACGGCGTGTTTTCATTTCTGGTCTTTAAGCACATTTCATGGCTTTCCAAGACTTTTTTAGGAAGCTAAAACTCAAGGCCTCAGTTCAGCAGAGTGCTTCCAGCATGTGCCAAATAGGATTTAGGTGTACACTTGTGTCTGAGCACACGTTACAGGCTGCTGGATGGAGATGTTTGCCCAAATTGGTGCCAAAAGTCATCTTCATTAACTCCTCGACTCTCCGATTCTGTCCCCGGCTTTATTGACCTACAGGTGAAATTTGGCTTGCAGATGTGCAGCTCCTGGATTGCAGGAAGCAGCCCATTATTTGGTGAATGCTACATGGGGGATTCAGGAAGATGTGAAAAGCCTGGGGGATGTAGAGGTGGGTGATGCTTTCTTGAAAGCATGTTTCTAAAATCACAACAAATCGCAGAAATTTCATGGAGTGTTTAACAGCAGCAAAATCAGGGAAAAAAATTAAGAAGGCATATTTGAAGTGCCTCTAAATGAAAATTCTGATTTAAAAAGAAATTTTACAATGTAAACCACTGTTCAAGTAAAATATTTAATTTCAGGCTGACTGATATACCTCTTTACAAAGAATGTCTCTTCTTTCTCTCCTTTTCTGTTTTCTTTTTAATTTTGGTTTGCCAGAAGTTTCCATCATTTCATTTTTCACCCCAAATCATTATTTCAAGGTTTTGGAGCTTTGCTGCTAGAAAAGTCAAGGCTTGTATATCTAAGTACACCCTGAGAACTGAAAACAGGGCTGGATAAATGAAGAGGGAACGCAAAATTCCAACTCTCAAGTTTGTCTTGAAGAACTTGCCAGTCGTCCAGGAGGAATTCAAGATACCACAGCCATCAAAAGACATGGGATCTGTGCTCTGCTTCCAGGAAAGACACATTTCATCATCACAAGGAAAAATACTGGATGACAACCAGCCCCCTCCAAGCTTTCAGCATTCCTACCTGCACTGCTAAATCCCAAAATCCAGCCTTTTCTGCAGTGTGCCTTTTATCTCAGCAGCTCTGCCCTCAAATGCAGATTCCAGAGGAAAGGCAATGCTGGATTTCATGGGAATTAAACCTAAAGCTTTTAGCTCAGCAAGGCAAGGGTCAAACAAATTTATTTGGTGAACCTCCCCCGTCAGATATGTCTCATTCTCTCTCTCCTGCCCCATCCCTGGAAGTGTTCACGGCCAGGCTGGATGAGGTTTGGAGCAACCTGGACGAGTGGAAGGTGTCCCTGCCCACCTGAGTTGAGCTTTAAGGTCCCTTCCAACCCAAACCATTTGGGATTTGATGCACGGAGCTCCCATCAGCAAAGCAACCAGAGCTCTTCCACCCACACAGCTCTTACAGAACAAGGTGACCAAAAGAGAGGGGAAAAATGCTCAAAATCACTTTTTTTTTTTGATCCTTAAAACATTTGTTTAATCCCGAAAGCAATTAAAACCAGAGAGGCTTTAATGGGGAGTTGAAAGCAGCAATGGGGTGGATCACCGGGGGTTTTTTCCTACTGTCAAATGGTGAAACCATCCTGTTATTTAAGATGTCAAAAGCCTGTGAACCAAACAAAACAAAGCTCAAACTTCCCAACCACAGCGATACATGGATGGACACCAGGAAAAGGGCTGCAAGCACAAAACAAACAAACCTCCCTGAGAAGGGCTCTGCCAAATTTAAGGGAAAAAGAGGTTACGAGTTATTTGTGGGAAACGCCGCTAAGAGGGAAGGATAAAAGAGACCAAGAACAAAAAATAAAGAGGAGGAAAGAGCAGAGGGAGAAGGGACTGGGACAGGGCTGTGCCAGTCAGGAGGGATTTGGCCGGATGATGGTTTTACTGCACTGAAATGTGGAAGATACTTTGATTAATTCTAGGAGCCTACCCCAAAGTCATCCTTGCAACTCCCAGCTCGCTAATTACGGAGGGGAGGCGGGCAGTGACTCATGCTGGAAACTTCCCAACTTCCAAAGGGGGGAGAAAAAAAAGAGGAATCTCAGTTCTCAAGCAAACATGAATGTCCCTGGACCCTCGGACCCGTGATGGGAGAAAGGTTGGGGACAGCGTGGTGGCAGGGAAGCGGCCTTGGATGGGGTGGTCCCTAGGAGGGCTGGCAGAGGAGATGTCCCCAAGGAGGATGGGGAGGATGGGGGTGACAGCTGTGGGTGTCTCTCCAAGGCTGGACTTGTCCCAGCACCTCCTTGTGCAGGCAGGAAAGCTGTTTTCCCATCCCTGGAGGCAGGGATCTGCCATCCCAACAGAGATGCCCATGGGAATGCACCAAAAAAGCTGCTGCCAGCTGGTGAAAGATGAGGGCAGGAGCTGTGGGATCACTCTGTGTCCCTCCACCACCACCTGAACCAGCTGAACAGCCTGGGTCTTGGCTGGAGCCCCCCAGCTCTGGGGTGCATCAAATCAAGGTCTGCTGAATCACGGAGGGGAAAACAAAGTCAGAGCCCCGGTGTCGAGTCTCAGGTGTCTTGCTCCCTGCCCCCTGCTCGGGGAGTGCTCAGCAGGGAGGAGACACAAGCACAGAGAGGTTTGCTCAGCAAGGATCAGCGCCAGCTCCGGGGGAACCTCTTGGGATGACAGCGGAGAGACTGAGTGGGGTCCTTGCCTGATATTTATTATCCCATCTCAGCTCCCTTCTCATCCTCTCATTTTCAGCTCTCCGGGTAGCTGACAGCACCAGGAACTGAGGCCAGAGCATCAGATTAACAACATCTTTCTTCTCCAGGCTCTTGGCCACACGCTGGAGTCGGCTCAGCCCGCGAACAAAACCAACCCTGAGAATGTCACGGGCTCGACACAGGGATGGGGAAGATGGGGACAACAGGGTTAATGCCCTGTAGCCAACTGTAGCTACATTTTTCTAGCTTCTCTCTTTAAGGAGAGAAGAGAATTTTTTTAAAAATTTATTTCTATTTTTCTTTAAAGAAAGGAAGGTGCAGGGTGTGACCCTCATCTCCACCACCCTGGCTCAGCCTGGGGTGTCACGCACAGGCTCACGTCTCTCTGGCCCTAAGCAGGAACCCGTCTGTGCCCTTCAGATGGCATCACTGATGAATAAAAAGCCACTTCCCTGCACCACCGAGCTCCTCTCTGGCTCCACCACGGGCTCCATAACCACTAGAGGGGAGTGGAAGGTAACAAGTTGAGGAGATGGTTGTGTCCTCCTGGGAAGCACAATGCCGCTGGGTTGGGAGGTTCCGTTGCTCTGGGTGTCCACCACACCCAAAATTCACAGTATCCACGTGAGAAGGTTTTCCCCATAACCCCACGGCACCAACAGGATGCTGGAGCAACCTTCAGCATGAAGGAGCCACATGGGATGTGAAAATTGTTGTCCAGATCCTTCAGGCAAGAGGAAAGCACCACAGGCCCAGGAGAGGATGGGTCTTTCCCTCAGCAGGGAAAGGAGGCCATCCTTCATCAGGAGCTGCAAGAGGCCATCTCCAGGTTTTCCAGTCCCTTAGCTCACCTTTTCCCAGTGGTATCCAGTGGCACAGGCACCACAGAGCTCACTGTGGTCAATCTTGGCTTCTTCAGGGTCTCCATGGTCCCTCATCAGAGGGGACATAAAGCCACAGGGTGACCCAAGAACTCCTCTGACCATGGGATTCACCAAGCGAGGTTTTGCCCAATGTGCTCCCTCAGGCAGAGCTCGGGCTCCTTGTCCTGTTGGCATCACAGAAATAAATCAATAAAAGGGTTCAGATGAGCCCTAAACAAAAGGCTTGTGCTGATTAGAGCAAATTTCCACGTGGAGGAAACACGGAGAAAAGGCTGAACTTTTTTTTTTCCTTCAGTCTGGAAGCCCTTGAGGTGCTTTTTGTTTCTGCTCTCCAAATAATTTAGTGTGTCCAAGCCAGCCCAAGCACAAGTCACCAGGAAATGCTGGGAATGGTGGAGATGTACATTATGTACAGGGAATTTAGTGCCAGGCCTGGGACACCAGAAACTTTTCTGCTTTTGCCATTGGGAAAACCTACCTTTTACGTTTTACTGCCCTGAGTTCCCCGTCCACAGCGAGGCCATTATTAAAGAACTACAATATTAAGATATAAATATAACCGTTTCCTCTGCAGAAATGTGGTGGGGAGGCAGAGTTATCCCATTCATTTGATATTTCTGTGGAAATGGGAAACGTGGGGGCTTCTCTCAGGAGTATATTTTTTTGTCCACTAGGGAACAGGTCAATATTTTGCTTGTGTCCATCCATCCATGCATCCATTCAAGGCTGGATGGGGCTTGGAGCACCGTGGGACACTGGAAGGTGTCCCTGCCCGTAGCAGGGGATGGAACTGGATGAGCTTTAAGGTCCCTTCCACCCCAACCCATTCTGGCATTCTGTGATCCCCCTCAGGTCATGGCAGCATTTCATTTATTCCCTCCTCCCCCTCCCGAACAAAAGGGCTCCGTTTATCCCCCGAAGGTGATGGGCTGGGCTCTGTTCTCCTTTTATCTGCCGGATCTGTCGGAGCAGCTCTGGAGTCCATCAGCCCTGCTGTGATATCATCCCCTGGCACAGCCCCTGCCCGCCCGCTGCCAGCGTGGATCCTGCGAACACTCACAAGGAATTGCGCTGCTCCCGAGGGGAAAGCGCTGCTCTTCCTCCCTCCCCTCCGGAGAAACAGCCCATCCTTCATCCCTCGTAGCTCATCCTTCTTCCTGCACAGCGCAGGGAGGGAGAGTAGGACATGGAAGCTGAAGGGAAAGCAGGAGGAAGGCTGGGGATGGAGAACCACACCGCGGTTTTTCCAGGACGACCTCGCTGACTGTGGAAAACAAACAGAGCCAGGGAGGAAGGAGCCAGCTCAGTATCTCTGCCAGTCACTTGATTTTTAGGTTTTTTTAAAAAATCTTTTCTTTAGCTCTGCTGGTTGAAAAGGCTTTTCCTGGACGTGTCCCGCGTTCTGCAGGGCACGGGGGCAGCCAACACCCAGCTGGGACTGAGCCCAGCCTGGCAGCCTGGGGCTGGTCACTCAAGCAAACGAGATTTTGGGGACTGTATCTGTCTGCTGGTTTCCTTATCCCTGCCACCCAGGTAACCCCTGAGCCCGTTCCCTGTTCATCCCGTTCGACAAGGGCAGCGATCTCGGAGAGATCAAATTCCTGAACATCTCTGGAAAAGGGTCAGGGATACCTTCCACTGTCCCAGGTTGCTGCAAGCCCCATCCAGCCTGGCCTGGAACACTTCCCGGGATCCAGGGGCAGCCACAGCTGCTTGGAGCTGCCACCCCTCCCAACCCTTCCCATGCAACAGGGAAAAAAAAAAAAAAAACAAAAAACCCAAACCTCTGAGCACCATAAAGGTTTTATTATAAACAAACCTCTGTGAGCTTTTTGGGAGCCGGGGTGATTAACATTCCTTAACNGAGGGTGATCAGGGGCTGGGGGAGGGCAGGCACAGCACCCTCCTGAGGGTCCCACCTTCCCACCTAATCCCCCCGTTGCCATCTGGCAGATTTACTGGCCCCACTAACGTGGCTCCCACTGATATAATGAGGAATTGCAGGCTGGCCTGTATTTCCTCATGAATTTCACTTCCCTGCCAGAAAAGTTCAGGGCTGGGTCAGATTATATATATATTTATGCATATAAANNNATATTAAAAAAAATATATGTTTCTTCTTTCCAGGTGATTTCCACCTTTCCCCATCTAAAGACTCATTCACCCTCATTCCTACCCACCAGGTTTTGTTCTCTTGGCCTGAGTTTGGGTTAAAGAAAATAATCCAAGGGGCAAACCCCACATCCATCCCCTCCAGGGTGGGGATGCTGCATGGTGCAGCTCTCTGTGGGTGCCACAGGAGCACTGAGCCTGTCCTCACCCCACATCCAGCCAGGAAATGCTGATTTAATCAAGCTCAGCCTCGGTATAAAGGGCTGGAAAGGGAAGCTGGGGGTCTGGGACTTCAAACAGCCCTGTCCCTTCTCCCACACCTTCACAGGGTCATGATCAGAGAGGGACGTGCCCCAGCATCCTAAATCCCTGCCCACAGAGCTCCTCCAGCTTTGCTGCACCCACCTCAAATCCTCCTTCCCTGGCCAAGGCCAAGCTCCCCTGCTCCAGCAAGAGGTCACCAAGCCCCTTCTTTTAGGACAACAAAGCCTCAAACGTGTTTCTAGGTGAATATTGTAATGAGTAAAATGTTTCTAGGTGAATTTTGTAATGAACAAAAGCTCCTGGCATGGCTGCTCTTGAAGGGCTCTCTCCTCTTGTTTAGCCAGAGCTCTGGCAACAGTCAGGGGGTGTGGGCATTGCCTCTGCTGCCTGAAGGCTTTAGGGTGCCAATTCCAGGCACAGATTCCAGGCACTGAGGAATGTGCCATCCCCACTGATTTGGGGTTTCCTGGATCCTTTCCATGGGTCACCCCATTTCATAGCCAAGAATTCCCGTTCTGCATGGAATGCAGTCAGAATCCAGGAGGAGGTGAAGCCCATGCACACCCTGGGGGTGAAGGGGGTGTCCCAGGGTGCAGGGAGGCCAAGGTGGGTCCCATGTAGCTCCTGGGAACAGAGCTCATGGAAAATTTCAGGTATAATCCTCACGGGTTTCCTCTCCCTTGCTGAGAATTAGCCATAGCTGCCTGCTGGAGGGAGGCACCCTTCACCCAGGGGATTTTCACGTTTCCATCAGGAGGGGAAGGGAAGGATTTGTTGTACTCAAGGCACTCCAGCCCCTTCGTGAGATAACTTTTTTTTAAGATCTCCGAATCCCAGAACGGTTTGGGTTGAAAGGGACCTTAAAACTCATCTCATTCCACCCCCTGCCATGGGCAAGGACACCTTCCACTATCCTAGGGTGCTCCAAGCCTTGTCCAACCTGGCCTTGGACACTTCCAGGGATGGGGAAAATAATCCTGCCAGAGCCTTTGCCTTCCCAAACCCCACCCCTAAAGCAGCCGCACACCCTCTCACCAGAGGCTGCCTCTCTCAGCTGCCTTTTTCCCACAATTTCAGAGTTTTACGGCCAGCATTCCTCATTTTCCATGTCATTAATCTCCACAGGCCCTGGCTCCAAGCAGGCAGGAAGCCAAACGCTGCCAGACAGGTTCCAAGTGAAATCCAAGTTGTCTGGAAAAGAAGAAAATCCAGCTAAAAGTTGGGAAAGCACTTGAGTCTCAAATTGGCTCTCCCCAGCCACCCAGCAGGACAAGTGTGATGCTGCTCAGCCAACAGATGGGTTTGGTGGCAGCCAGGGTGTCTTTTCCCATTCCACTTGACTTTTCCAGCAACCAGCCAAAATACAACGTGCTCCTTTGAGCTCACAGATTTAATTGTGCCCAAGGGGGGAAAAAAACCCAACAACCAACCCAAAGCAAAACTGGGAGATTATTTTTAAGTTTCTTTAGAAAGATGTTGCTTTGAGAGCTGCCCCTGAGCAGTCAGCCAATGCATTTCCTCATCTTGGAAGTTGCTGTGCTGTGACTCTTCAACTCCCCAAAGTCCCAAAGCTGAGGATGACACAGGCAAAACCTCTTTCAGTTAGGGCAAGGGAGGAGAAGAAATTTGTTCTACAGTAGGACAAGGGGGAAGAGCAAAAACTCACCTGGAAGTCTCCAGAAATGCCTTTAATCCTTCTGCAGGTTGTCCATGTGGGTCAGTTCTGCTCAGGAGGACCAGAGAATCCCAGTCCCTCAGGGAAGGCTTAGGTTGGATATTAGGGAAAATTTCTTCCCTGAAAGGGTGGCCAGGCCCTGGCACAGCTGCCCAGGGCAGTGGTGGAGTCTCCATCCCTGGAGGGGTTTAAAAGCTGTGTGGATGTGGCACCTGGGGACACGGGTCAGTGATGGGATTGGCAGTGCTGGGGGAACAGTTGGACTCTGTGGTCTGAGAGGGCTTTTCCAACCAAAGTGATTCCATGATAAATCCAAGGCACTGTGTTTTCTGACTGAGGGGAGGTTGGGACCTGCTGAGTTCTGTGGTTTTGTGTCACTTCCCTGGCTCCAGACAAAATTCCAGCATGGCGCTGCACTGGCTGAGCAGCCCAGCAGCATGGGCATGGTGAGCCAGGATCCTTGGGAACGAGGGCCTGACCCAGCTGTCTCCCAGAGTGGATCCGAGACGCGCTGTGGAGGAGCCCTGATGGAATCTGCAGACACCTCCCTGCTTGGATTCCTCTTCCCTCCATCGCCCTCCAAGCCTCTCCACAGCAGAGCTGGGAAGCAGCCCTGGAGCAGCAGCCCTGCCTTTCTCGCCTCACAAAGGGAACGGAGAGGAATTGTTTTGGAATAACAGTGCAAATCGAATTTCCCATCACAGATAAAGGGGAGAGAGGTCAAATATGAGAAGATTTTAGATGAAAGAGGAATTAGCCTGCAGCCTGTGTGGAATAACTCAGTTCCAGTCCCACTTTCAGCACTCCCAGGGTCTGGCACAGCACAGGGCCCTGCCGAAGCCCAGCAGATAAACGTGGCCAAGGCAATTTGTTATCCCCGACACAGAGCAGCTTCACCAGCCACAGGCTGAGCATCCCCAGTCCCCTAAAAGGAGGGGAAGCACCCAGCGAGTCAGGGGCCATCATCCATCAGCCCGGGGGGAGCCAGGCAGCCCCGATCAGCTTCCAGCCAGAGCTGCGGGAAGCCGCTCTGTGGTTTGGGTGTGCAGGTATTCCGCAGCCTCCTCCTCCTCCTCCTCCTCCTCCTCCCTGGCTGCATCCCCCGGAGGTGGGTTGGGCACCTGGCTGTGGACATTCCCTAAAAACAGCTGCGGGGGTGCAGCCCCTGTTCCCTTGGCTAACCCGGCGCTCCCCAGCCTTGGCAGGGTTCGGGATGGACTCGGGATGCTCCCAGCGAGGTTTTCCCCCGTCTCCGCTTCAACCTCCCTCCCTTCCAGAGAGAGCTCTCTCCACCTTTCCCAAAGCCATATTTCATCCCTTTTGGTCCCAGTTTTCCTCCTGCTGGAGCGCAGCACAGGAGGATTTGGGAGCAGCCCCGAGGCCGCCCTGCCAGGGCTGGGCTGGGCCCAGGGACCCTCAGCAGCGCCAGGACCTCCTCCTGGATAAATCGGCTCCAGGATAAATGGGCTCCTGGATAAATGGGCTCCTGGATAAATCAGCTCCAGGAATTCCCACCGCTCGCCAGCGGCTGAACCCAGTGGGCTCAAAGGCGGCTGCTAAGCCCGCGCTGGCTGCATTATCCACGGGGATTGGGGGGGATTGCAGGAATTGCCCTCTGCTAGTGGGGAAGGAGGAATTTTTAGTTTTTATATTTTTTTTCCCCTTTCAAACTCAAACATGTAATTGAAGAGTGAAATTCTGAAAACTTGCTCAAGGACTCTTTAATCGCCTTTAAAGCCCAGGAATTGCTCCCCATTCCCTTCCTGATTTAATGGGAAACAGGTTTCTTGTTCCTGCAGGCACTCTGAAGCTGTTGACCATTGGATAATTGTGCCTTGATATAGCACAAATGCACAATTCTGTCTGCACCCTCA
>VXBC01002697.1:546075-561126 GCA_013399945.1 Ploceus nigricollis | reverse complement strand
AAAAAAAAAAAAAAGAATTCCCACTCTCCTTCCTTGGTGTGTAGCTGTGTGGGTGAGTGAGTGTGTGTGACAACAACATTCCAACCTTTAGTCTCCACAAATGCCACGAGAGGANATATATATTTATATATATCAATGCCCGTAAAAGAACATGGGCCCAAAAAAGTTTACAAAAGGAAGAATGGAATGAGTACATGACCGTGACTAATAAAAAAAAGGAATGTTTTGTATCGAAAGTAAAAAAAAAAAACCAACCAAAAAACAAACATACAAACAAACAAAAAAAAAAACCAACCAAAAACCCCCCAATGGTTACTTGTGTACTGCAAACTGGGCCTCACTTCACTGTAAAGAGGATTGAAAGATGTTCCTTCTCTTCCCAAGCAGGTACAAAGGATGCCCTGGGCAGCATGTGCTGGGATGCAGGAGCATCCCAGGCTCCCACCCCGCTGGCACGGCCGCCCTGTGGCAAAGCCATCTGAAATGAAGAAGCTTAATGGCTCAAAAAGGTGAAAAATCCCCCTGGAAAGCCTCAAAATGAGGGCTCCCTCCCTTCTCTCCGTGCCTGCTCTGGCCCGGGAAAGCATCCCCGGGGAAGAGCATCCCCAGGGAAGGTCACAGCCCAGGGAAGAGCAATCCCAGGGAAAAGGGGGATGCTGCGAAACAAATCCACATCGCCGGGAGTTTGGAGGAGACGAGCTCTGTCATCTCAGAAAAATCTTCCCGTCCCGGCAAAAAGCTGAGGGAAAGGATGGAAAGGAAGGACTCCAGGAAGGACTCCAGGAAGGACTCCAGGAAGGACTCCAGGAAGGAAGGAAGGAAGGAAGGAAGGAAGGAAGGAAGGAAGGAAGGAAGGAAGGAAGGAGGCATCCTGACAAGCTCCCCAGATTTTCCAAAGAAACCGGCTCAGCATGGTCAGCCGGTGGCTCCCAGGAAAGCAAAAAGGAAGGAAAAAGCTTTGCCACAACCAGGAGCAGAAATGTCAAAAACCTTCCGGGGAAGAACTGACAACACAAAGGGAGGTGTAAACACGGGCACTGACCGTGGCACAGGGAGCAAAACCCCACGTCAGCCATCAAATTTGGCAGTCGGATGGATTTGAGATCACAGCAGCAGCATGGTCAGATGGAAGGAAACCCCAAACCACAACATCCCCAGGTACGCGGTGCTCTCACGTGGGAATTTTAGGATATGCCGAGGACAGGCCTTGCCACTGGGGCTTTTTAAGGTTTTAGGACGTACTTGGGTTTGCACAACTCAAATACTGTAGTGTCTGGTTCTGACTGCGCTAGAAATCGAGGAAGGAAACAAAAGCCTCCAGTGTGGGGTCACACTCCCAATTCCTCCGTGAGCGAGTCCTGAACGGAACGAAAGCGGCTGCTTCAAGAACTGGAAAGAAGAGAAGTTACTGGAAGCAAACCCACCAGTCACCGTAGGAACAGGATAAAAGAAGGAAAAAAACAAACATACAAACAAACAAAAAAAGAGGGATGTGCGGTCCTACACTGCTGGAGGAAGGCACGTGGGGAGCGCCGTCTCTGCCAAGATGCTCCGCTCTTCGTGGCAGGACTCGCAGCCTCTCCCACCCGGCATTCCCGGGAGGAAACGACCTCCTCGGGGTGGGGGCAAAAAAAAAAGCCTCCAAAACCCCTCCCAGTGCTGGGAAGAAGAAGAAGAAGACAGGAGAAAAAGAGGGAGAGAGGAGGTGGGGAGTTTGCGGGCATGTTCAGCGGAGAGAAAACGCCGGCAGTCCTGGAGTATCCAAGGAGCCTTCCCGAGGGCAGGCAGCGCCAGGAGCCATGGGCAGGACAAAGGCATCGCCCACTGAACACTACCAGGTAAGAAAATTCCTTATTTTCTTTACAGAGTTACTACAAGAGAGCTGAGGAAATATACAGTCGGCGGAATCGGTACAACAAAGGAGCCCATCGCGGTCCCTCATCCTCCTCCTCGGTAAAATGTGCCCTTTCCCAGAAAAAAACAAACTCTGTTGGTCTGCCCACAGTTCCTTACACCTGCAGAAAGCTGCTCACTGTACAAAAGAGTTGAGGAAAAGGAGAGAAAACAATACAGAAAATAAAAAAAAAAAAAGAAAAAAAAAGAAAAAAAAAGGAAAATCCATGTATTATAAGCATGTATTATAAGAAAAGAGGGAGGAAGAAAGGTTTAGATGCTATTGCCGTTCAGAAAGGAAACCTGCCAAATGGAAAAGAAATGTCAGAGTCACACAAACAAGGTTTCCGGAGGGTTTCAGGAAATATCCATATAAAAATTAACAGCAAATTCAGCGTCTTTGCTATAAAAAACTCTTTTTTTTTCTTGTGTTTGTTAGAAAAGGATCACAACTAAAAACCTTAAATTAAAATACAAATGTTTAGGGTAGTTGCCCAGTGGCTAAAGTGTTGGCTTTCTGAAAAACTTCCCAACCTGTTGCCTGACAAGTCCTCGAGTTTCAACCTAGATCCTTTTCCAAAAGCACCTTTGAAGTTCCAATTCCCAAATCTGTCCCTAGGGAGCTTCCAATGGCTACTGTTAGAGTATGCATTTATTACATATATTTTTTTTCTTTTTTCTATAAATGCATCATAAATATTTTTCTCAATAATTCATAGGAATCCGGTTTCTAAGCTTGGAATACATTTGGAATATACATTATACACATATATATATTTATACCTAACAATTTAAGCAATATCTCATGCTAGTTGCTTTTAATAAAAAGCATTCCAGTCTTAAAACCTGCATTTTTTTCTAATACATGCTTCGACAACCAAATTGATAAGTTCAATTACTAGATAATGTAGAAGAGAGAGAAAACATTTGAAAATTGGTTGTTAAAAATGGTTGAATTTCAAAGACCCAACAGTATTTGCCACTTTTTTGGCAACTACCTTAATTTTTTTTTTCTTTTTTCCTTTTCTCTGAAACAGCAATGAAAGAAAACAAAACAAATCCAAACTTGTCCACAGTTTTTGGAGACGCTCTGTTCAGCTGATGCCTGCTTCCCACCATCATGCCAGCACAAGCCAAAAAGTCTTCCTTCCTGATGGCAGTCCTTGGCTTTCCCAACCAGAGGAAAAATATTCAGGAACTGCTGTGTTCTTTGTTGGTTTTTTTGTTTTTTTTTTTTGGTTTTTTTTTTTGTTTTTTCATGTGTTTTGTTTTTTTTAATTAATTTTTACTTAAGGCATTGTTCCTCAAACTTCAGAAAATCCAGCTGCACCAAATCCATCAATTAAAAAAAAAGGCACAAACTCATCTTCAGATGGCTTTGGAGACAATAAAGCCGACTCCATCTGGGCTACCGTTCCCCCCCTTCTGCTTCCCTTTCCTTTAGGTGTCAGATGAGTCCCTCGTTCCCTGTCCCTCCCCGTTAAAAATTCACCATCATCTCCCAACATTCCAGTTCCGACAAGAGCTGTCGTTGACTCACAGGCAGGCAAGAGCCATTTCCAAATATCCAAGAAATGAAAGTACACGATGGGTTGAGTGGTTCAAGCGGAGATTGCTCAGTTGTGGGTAATCAACTTTGTAAGCACCAGTTTTATGTTAAGGTTTGTTTGATTTTTGTTGTTGAATCTTTGATTTCTTTATTATTCTCGTGTTTTGTTTTTGTTTTTTTGTTTGGCAACTCTGCCAAAGACTTCCCGGGCATCGTTCCTCTTTCTGCTCCTGGTGAGGACCAGAGGAAGAGTGCCCAACGTGTCAGTCCTTTGCTGCTCTTCACCAGCGGTTTTTTCAGCAAAAAGAGACTCAAAGATGCGGAGAGATTTGTTTTTTTGTGTCGCTTGCTTTGCTTTACACCTGGCTGTCCTTCCGTGTTCGGGAAATAACCGTGACAGGACGCAGGAGTAACAAGAGAAAGCTTCTTGGCAGAGCTTCAAGACGAAGACGAACAGACAGGAGAACTCCAGCTCGAAGGTGGGTGCTACAGGGGAGGCTCCTCTTCCATGGGTTCGTCCTCAGGTCTGAGGGATTGCGCAGCCAGGCAGGGTGTGACAGGGAGGGGAGAGAGAAAAGAGGGTTTGGCATGACATAGTTGGACAATTCGTGGTGCCAAGTCTCACTCCTTATGTTCCCATCACCTTCCCACCCAGCCAGCTGGGATCACCTGAATTAAACTTGTCACCAAGAAGGGTTTCTGGACAATCTCACTTGGGCAACATTAGGATTTTCCCCAGAGAAATAAATGTCTTTTTGTGGTCCAAAACCACGCTCAGAGCAGAAGGCTCAGGCACAGGGTGCACGCACAGAGCTCATGGCTCTGCTGCTTTCCTGCAGCCTGGGAAGTCTTTCGGGAACCCACAAGGGATGTGGGGAGCACAGCAGCAGTGGCTGAAAGGAGAGGATTAACCTGCAAGGCTGCTCCTCCTGGCTGCACAGACTGGAAATGTGATGGGAAACCACTGACCTCTTCTCCGCCGGCTTCACACCCACCGACAGTGATGCCATGGCTGTCACTGTCTCCGCCTCCTCATTCTCACACTTCTGGGCCTCCACCAGGGAATATCCCACCGTGGAGGCAAAACGCTGGAGGGAATGCCAGTACTTGCCTAGGGGAGAGGTGACAACAGGGCCATCAGGGCACCATTCCAGCTCCTGCCTTCCCAAACCCGGTCGCCGGCTCGGAACTGCCCAGGGAACACTCATCTGATCCATGCTCTCACTTTTAAGGGTCTTAGGAGCTCAAAAATTAATTCCTTTCTCCACTTCAAATCCCTCAGAAACTTCTAGACCTAAGGACAAATGTGCCTGGAAATGTCTCTCTACCAAAAAATCCAGGAGAGGGAAGGATGCAGTCCAGGTCTGGATCCAGCTGCTGACTGCCACGTATTTTCTGAATCCCTGAAGACTAAAGAAGTCCAAGATGTATTTAGAACCATTAAAGTTGGAAAAGACCTCTGAGACCACCAAGTCCAAGCTTCAACCTCCAAAGTATTTTTTATGTCAGCAGTTTGACACCCTTTTGCATTGGGAAGAGCACAGGGAAGGCTCCAGAAGAATTTCCAATAATTTCTCCAGGCAAGGTTCAGTGCAATGATTTTAAACTGCTTAGCTAAATAAACCTAAAGTATCAACAACTGCCAGCAAAACTCATAGAATATCCTTGGGAGGGATCATCCCTTGGGAGGGATCATCGAGTCCAACTCCTGGCCCTGCACAGGACATCCCAAGAATCCCAGCCTGTGCCTGAGAGCCTGCTTCACTTCCATGCCTATCTACTCCTAATTAATGGGTGCCACAACAAGACTTGTGTAATTCAGAGATACTTAATTGCTTTTGAAGAAGTAAGAGCACCCTCTAAGGGCAGGACAGTCTGTCCTTTACAGAGATTTCAGAGCTTTTAATTATTGTTGGCTTAACAGCTAGACTGGATCCTCCTGAAGGTATTTTCCTAACTAACCCATGCTCTGATTCTGTAATTCCCCCTAAAGGCTAAAGCCCTGCTGGGAATGGCTCCATCCACAGTAACACCAGTTTGTGGCTGCACAAATCCAGCTCAGGGTGCAGTGACCACCAGTAAACTGGGAAATGGGAGCATGGAACTGGCAGAATGGTGGGGAAGCCCCAGGGGTGTCCCCCAGGGAACCAGCTGGGTCCGTGGGGCTGCACTCACTGTGGATCTCGATGACTTTCTCCATGGAATGCACCGCGTTAGCATTTGCTCTCTGCTGGAAAACCTTCTCTGGAAGAGGGTCAAGCTGGAGAGAGAGGAACACCAAAGGAATGTTACCATTGAATCCCAGAATGGTTTTGGTGGGAAGGGACATTAAAGCTCATCCCACTCCATGCCTGCCATGGTCAGGGACACCTCCCACTGCAGTGGGAACATGCCTGTGCCATCCCAGGGAAAGGCCTGACAAGCACTGCTGGAGGAATGTTTTAGGATTTATTTGATTTCCTTTAGAAAAACTCAAGAAGAGGAGACACCTCTGCCCTCCAGGGTTCTCCACTAGTGAATGAATTAATCCCAAACCTCCAAGGTGGGCTGTCCAAAACAAGAGATGTCCACTGCTGTTAGCTGTGCTGAAAACAGCCCAGCCACGGTTGTTCCCCAGCGAAGAACAGCCAGAGTTTAATAGTTAAAAATATCTATGGCAAAGTTTAACTTTGCTCAAAGCCAAGAGAAGCTGCAGCCAAGACTGCTCTTATGAGCACATGGTAGCCATTCCATAGGTACTTCACGGGATGCTGCATTCCAGATTCAGTAATTATGGATTGCACTTTTTATTAATTCTCCATTCTAAAAATAGTTCTGCTCCAAACTGGTTTCTGTATGGCATTAAGTGAAGGCAAAAGCAATTCCTGGATAAGTCTTTCAGCAAGAGCTTTCCAAGGCCTCTTGGTTGACACTGAGACAAAGCATGTTCCTGATTCCAGAGCTCACTTCTCCTGAAATAACACTCACAAACAGCCTCAGCCTGTGGAAAAGGGAGCAAAAAACCTCTGGGCATGAGGCACCTGGTTATCACCTTCTTGTTTGAAGGGCAGAGGCTGGTGATGCCCACGATGGACCGAGCAGCTCTGCAGAGTAAGGGGAGAGGAACAGTGGCTAGCTCTGGACTGCCATCAGCAGACCTCGAAATCATGGAATCACAGAATGCTGGGGGCTGAAGGGATCTTAAAACTCATCTCATCTCACCCCCTACCATGGGCAGGGACACCTCCCACTATCCCAAGTGGCTCCAAGCCCCAATGTCCAACCTGGCCTTGGACACTTCCAGGGATCCAGGGGCAGCCACAGCTTCTCCGGGCACCCTCTGCCAGGGCCTGCCCACCCTCACAGCCAAGAATTTCTTCCCAATATCCCATCTAACCCTGCCCTCTGTGGTTAAAATGGATTAAAATCATTCCCCCTCTTCCTGTCCCATCAGAACCTTGTCTAAAATTCCTGTACAGCTCTCTTGGAGCCATTTTAGGCACTGGAAGACTTCTCCCTGGAGCCTTCTCCAGGCTGAACAACCCAAACTCTCTCAGACTGTATCAAAGTCTCTCTCTGATCTCCCACCCCTCATATCCACTGAAGCCCTGTGAGCATTGCACAGCTCTGCCAGCACAGCAGTGCAGGTCCATTCCCCAGCCCTGACCCCCTCCCCAGTGCAGTAATCAGCTGCACAGCCCAGCTCTGGTTTAATTTCCTGGCAGGTTGGAAAGGAGCTGGCTCCTGCGCTCGCTCCGCGCTTCTCCCGATGTGGGAGTTTTGATCTCCGCTGGTGGACGCCGTGCTCAGGGGACTGGCACTGTTCCCCTCATTTCCTACCAGCCCCAGTGGAGCTCCAGGATGGCTCCTGAGCCAGCCCAGCTCCCTGCACCCGCCCTGGCCACAGCTGCCTGTCCATGTGTGTGCAGGCAGGATCCTCTGACACGCTGTAGATCAAACCGCATCAAAGGGCCGCAGCACAGAGCTGCAGCTGCTCCCCCCCGACTCTCTTGCCTTCAAAAGGTTCAAGGAAAGACCTGGATAAAACGAGTGTTTCCTGCTTTCTGATGTGTGGGTAAGCCAGGAAATATTACCCTATCTGCACAGCCCACCTAGGACAAGTGAGAGGAGGTCTGTGTTTAAGTGTCCTTGTAGCCATGATTAAAATAATCAATGTTTTTTACCTTTAAGGATCAATATTTCCTCTGCTCAATGAAATCACTCAGGCAGCTCACAACATCCTGAGTGCTGAGCTCTCCCCACAGCCTCACACTCCCAAACACACCCATGGCTTGGATCCAGCACTTATTTACTGCTTGTGGTTGCAGTCAGCCTCCTGTGATCCTAGGAGCACATTGAGCAGGAGGAATGACATCCTTCAGGTGTTATTCCCACTGCTTCCCTTTCAAAGTGCATCCTGCACCCAAAGGTGGCTGGAGCCAGAGGAACTGTCTGTAGAGACCACTTAAGACATATGGGTGCTGCAATAAAAACCTCACAGAATCCCAGGAAGGTCTGGCTTACAAGGGACCTTAGAGCTCATCCAGTCCCAACCCCTGCCCGGGACAGGGACACCTTCCACTATCACAGGTTGCTCCAAACATCATCCAACCTGGCCTTGGACACTTGCAGGGATCCAGGGGCAGCCACAGTTTCTTTATACACCTGTGCCAGTGCCCCACCACTGGAACCCCCCTGTTTCCATGCTGGTTTGGCAGCTGCTGCCTGAGTTTTCAGCTGTCCCAAGGGCTGAGTGCAGGCTGGAGCCACTCCCTCTGCCCAGAGCCTTCTCAGAACTGCCTGGCCAAGCACAAGGAGCAGGATGCTGCCTGGACACTGGGAGCTGGGATGCTGGATGATGGAAGCAGGTGCTTCTGATGAATCCCACCTGTTTTATCTCCTGGCCTGGCTCCTCCAGCCTCCCACCTAACGCTGAGTGGATACTCCAAGACAGAACACTTCTCAAACAGGCTGGAAGTCAAACTGCTCCACAACCCCATGCAGATCCAAGCTCCCTCTCCATCTTTCCAGACACCTGAGGGTCACTGAACTACAACCCTCCTCTGAAATCAGCTCCCACTGGAGACAGACCCACTGATCGGCTCCTCTGGTGCTGCACCTCAGCCCAAAGTAACCGTACTCAAAAGCCCTCAAACGTGGTTTCAAGTTGCACCAGAGGAGGTTTAGGTTGGATATTAGGGAAAATTCCTTCACTGGAAGCATGCTCAGGCATTCAGTCAAGCTGCCCAGGGCAGTGGTGGAGTCAACACTCCTGCAAGGATTTCAAAGATGTGTAGATGTAGTGTTCCTTCTTTCATCCCACTGACACTAAAAGTGGGGAGGAAAAGGCAGAAAAGATGGAGTATCTAAAATTTTCTCTGTAGGAAAATACCCTGAGCTCTTCAGAATCCAACATCTTGCTGTATTTCTCTGTCTGGCTCTTATCTTGCAACCACCCCCCTAACCATTCTGGCCAATTTTTCTGACACAGCCAAGGCTTTTCCTACACAGCAACGTGCAGAAAATAGAAAATGTAACTCCTAGGAAGAAATCCAGCTGCAAACCATGTCAAGCAAGCTGCCCCATGTAGCAGGCACGGGCTGTACGACTAGAGAGGGGAGCAAAGAGAAGGGGAGACTTGCACAATGAATTCAGAAATTAATTAAAAGAGTTGTTTTTCAAAGAGCACAAAGCAAATTATTTGGAGAAAGAACAAACCCAAAAGCAATTCTTAGCTGTTTCATTCATTGCATGGACTGCAAAGCACAGGTGGTTTTTAAGCATAAAACAAACACTCTTTTAAACACCAAGTGTCAGAAGGACACAAAACAATGACAGAAACTTGGCAGACGGGAGGATGAGACGCCCAAACCCGAGGGGGGAGTGGGTTTTGGGGGTGCCTGTACCTCATTTCCCAGCAGGGCAGACACACAAGCCTCCGAGGCGTCGCAGATGGCGGTGAGGTCGTGGCCACCCTCGAGGGCCAGCACGATGCGGCCCCCGGCCAGGCCCATCAGCTGCTTCGTCAGGTACCCGAAGCCTGCAACGAGGGAACAGAGGAAATGCAGGAGAAGGGCAAAGGTGGCGGCTGGAATCGGGCTCCTGGCGGAGGATCAAAGAATTAGGGAGAGGAATTACATCATATTAAAAACCCAGCGGGGATTTGAAAAGGCTCGGCGCATAACACGAGCCAGGTTGGGCTTTAACGTGCTCGCCACACGATTCCAGCTGCGGCTTCCCTGGGATGTATCTGTGTGTCCCCCACCAGCACCACTCCAGCTGAGAGCATCACCATCCTCCCCTTGCCGCCCCTCAGCACCCCAAATTAAACCCAGCAGCCAACATTCCCTTTGGAAGCAGGGAAAGGGGTGGATTTCTGCTGGATGTTGCACTGGGGGAGGGAGGAGGAAGGGGAATCGGCCCAGTTTGGGTCGGGACAGCAGCAGTGTAGTGCCCCAGAGAGATTTAGGTTTGACATCTCGTTCTCAGCAGACAGCTCTTCCCATCCACAATATGCTATAAAAATTCCAGGGACACCCGGCACTTTGATCAGATGACACACAATACATTTCTGCCCCCTTTAAACAAAACAGAACCAAGCGGCGAGGATTTAAAAAATGTGTCCTCAAAGCAACCTTCCCCCTCCAGGAGGAAAAAAAAAAAAAAATCAAAAAGCCAAACAAAGGAAAAGCCAGGGAATTTCTACCCTCCCTCCCCACTGTCTGCTTTCTGCTTTGGAGCGAACCCCTTTGCGAGTCAGCAAATTAACAAATTACCAGGCAGAGAAAACCATCCACTGCAGAGCCCATAACTGGTTTTGTGAGAGGAGCACAGCATGGCAAATTCACCCAGCAGGTAAACAAGACCTTTCCTTTCCAAAGTGTTTCTGGATATCTCAAGAAACTTGCCTCTTGTAAACCTATTTCACTTTATTCTTATATAAAGTTTACAGGTTCAGCTCTCTTACGAGGTTTTAAAGTTCACTGTAGAGAACAACTTTCCTGGCTGGAACAAACTCTTAAAAAATAATAGTAAAACCCTTTTTGCAAGAAAAACTGTCCTCTGGATTAATTTGAAGGAAACAGTGCCAGGTAAACTCCACATAACCTGTGGGGGGGAGTTTCAGTGCGTCTCCCAAAAACATCCCAGAACCGAAGCAAAAAGGAGGGTTTGTGGGTGTCTGTAATTAATTCAAAGGTGGAGAGGAAAAATATTCAACTCAAAATTTTAATAAGGTGTCCTGGAGGAAAAAATGGATTTGTGGTAGCAATGAGAGTGTTTACAGCTGGTAGGCTTTTTCTGCAATTTTATATTAATGCCAGCATAACTCTCTAATTCACCAGAGATGTGACTACAAATAAATTACACAATACTACATACTGAATATTTCAAAGTTGAAATATGCAATGTTTCAAAAAAAAAAAAAACAACAAAATTTAGGCTTCAGCCAGGCCAAAATATGCATTATAAGAAGATAAATGCCATGAAAATTCAAAGAAAAAAGATGGATGTTTTGCCATGGAAATGAAAGATCTGAAATAGAACCCGCAAAGTAAAATCTGAGAACCTGTCCTTTAATCCATAGGACAGCCGCAGAAGTAAAGCCCCCACTTACATTTTGCTGACAGATTATATCCTCCCAGGGGTGTGGGGTGCCCTTCCACAGCATCGAAACCAGATGACACCAGCACAACATCTGGGGCAAACTCGTTGGCAATGGGCATCACTACTGTCCTGCAACACAGAATATCCACAGCACGCATGTTAGGGTGGCTCCTGAGCAAAGGCAGGGGTGCTTCAACCCTCTCACCAAACCCTTATTCCATGTCCACAAAGCCCACCTATTTCCCTACAAAGTGACAGCCTGGCTGGAAGAACTCCTTGCACTCCCTGGGATTTACTCCACCTCGTGTTTTGAGCAGGAAAATGAGTTGTCACCCCTTGTGTTTCTCATTTGGGATCACATCCTGATTTACATACATGGGAATAAGGGTAAAACAAGAGAGCATCTGGCACAGGCTGCAAAACTACCTGGGAAACCTCACCCCAAGGCATTATCTCCAAGTCCTCCCTCAAAGCATCTCCTCTAGGCTTTGCAATGTGATTCCTTCCTCCCTTGCTGCACTTCTCATTCCCCACAACGAAAGGCTGGGAGTGTCCCACGGGGCAGAACAGCTTTAGAATGCAAATAGCCCACCCAAATCCACCTCTCCCAATGCCAGTTCCCCATCCTCTGACGTTTTGTTCACTAAAAAATGGATGGAATTGTTCAGCATCCCCATCCTATTGATTGTTGAAGTTGTATTTAAATGAAACAAGGGGTCTGTTCCTGTGGCTTCTCACCAAAAGACCATTTTTCCCCTCTGGTTTTTCTCTCTCCAAACTCCACAATTTCTCCTCAAAACCTACACAAGGTTGCAAACATCCCATTCCCCACATCAAGACACACTTCCCAAATTATGTTTTTTCCATTGTAACTGCACCTACTGAATTCTGGATGTATCCCTAGGGCAACCTGACCTGTAATTTTCCCATTTCCCCATCCTAGGAAAAGCCACCAACCAGGATAACTTTCTGCAGCAGGAACTGAAGTTATTTTACCCACATCCCAAAGCATGGACCTGTAAATCTTCAAGCACACAAGAACCTCACACTTTATTGAGTCCAGTCTTTATGTGATGCTTTAAAAACAGAGCCCGGGGGGCCTGTTCTGTGCTGAGATGGCTCAAGTGCTATCAGAACACTCATAAAAGCTCCCAGGTTTTGCCACGAGGATATTAAACAGCCACGAGACATCTGCCAGAGTCAGCAGCTCGTGACATCCAGCTGAGCTCGTGCCCCTCCACAGAACAGGGCATCAACCTCTGCCAAGCACTGAGCAAACCCACCTCCAAGTCTCCACTGCCACCACAGAGCAGGGACAGGCACCCAGACACCAAAAAAACCCCCCCACACACCTCCCAGCTTTATTTTCTTCCCAACTATTTGCCACAGCAACTCCAGAGCCTCCTGCAATATCACTGATTTCCGTGTGCAGACACAGAGACCACTGTGAGGAAAAACGGGATATCATTCTCCCTTAATATGCCAAAAATCCCAACAAGGAATTTGAATTTTCTCCTCTAATGATGTGATTGCCCCTCTCCATTTTGTCCTTGGGGGATGATTCCATGAGGAAGACAAGAGCACAGTTCTGGCTGGTGAGTTTACAGTTTGGTGGAACCCACAGAATTTTTTAGGAGAAACCACCTCCGTCACCAAGGCCTGAAGCAGCAATTCCAGAGCAAGTGCAGCAGCCAAGGGTTTGTTTTTCCTGGGCTTTTTCATTCCTAACCCAAGGAAAACTGCTCAAATCATCAGATTTATTTCCTCCCCTCCCTGAGTTACAACGCTGTGGGAGCTGCTAGGATCTCAGTGGAAGTGTGGGATCACCACAGCCAGCCCAAACCCCCAAGGTGTTGGGATGGTCCATCAGCACTGAGCAACCCATGGGATCACAGATCCATGGGGATTCTCAGCTATGGGACAGCTCATGGAGCACAGCATGGTTAGGAAGGACCTTAAACACCATCTCATTCCAACCCCTGGCACGGGTGCCCAATGCTGCCAAGCACAGAGGCTCCTGAGGAATGGGGCAGCTGGTGACCCCTCAGCTGGAGGTGGCTGTGGGTGACAGTGACAGAGTGACTCCTCCAGCACAGCCACGCAGCCCCCAGGGCTAACCCTGAACCCTGCCAGGGCCAGTTTTAGGAGAGAAAAAGTCCTTCTCCTAATTCCAGTACANTCCAAGTCTCCACTGCCACCACAGAGCAGGGACAGGCACCCAGACACCAAAAAAACCCCCCCACACACCTCCCAGCTTTATTTTCTTCCCAACTATTTGCCACAGCAACTCCAGAGCCTCCTGCAATATCACTGATTTCCGTGTGCAGACACAGAGACCACTGTGAGGAAAAACGGGATATCATTCTCCCTTAATATGCCAAAAATCCCAACAAGGAATTTGAATTTTCTCCTCTAATGATGTGATTGCCCCTCTCCATTTTGTCCTTGGGGGATGATTCCATGAGGAAGACAAGAGCACAGTTCTGGCTGGTGAGTTTACAGTTTGGTGGAACCCACAGAATTTTTTAGGAGAAACCACCTCCGTCACCAAGGCCTGAAGCAGCAATTCCAGAGCAAGTGCAGCAGCCAAGGGTTTGTTTTTCCTGGGCTTTTTCATTCCTAACCCAAGGAAAACTGCTCAAATCATCAGATTTATTTCCTCCCCTCCCTGAGTTACAACGCTGTGGGAGCTGCTAGGATCTCAGTGGAAGTGTGGGATCACCACAGCCAGCCCAAACCCCCAAGGTGTTGGGATGGTCCATCAGCACTGAGCAACCCATGGGATCACAGATCCATGGGGATTCTCAGCTATGGGACAGCTCATGGAGCACAGCATGGTTAGGAAGGACCTTAAACACCATCTCATTCCAACCCCTGGCACGGGTGCCCAATGCTGCCAAGCACAGAGGCTCCTGAGGAATGGGGCAGCTGGTGACCCCTCAGCTGGAGGTGGCTGTGGGTGACAGTGACAGAGTGACTCCTCCAGCACAGCCACGCAGCCCCCAGGGCTAACCCTGAACCCTGCCAGGGCCAGTTTTAGGAGAGAAAAAGTCCTTCTCCTAATTCCAGTACAACACCAGCATCCCAAAGCCACAGCTCTAACTCTGTTTGATGCTCTCCATGATTGTAAAATGTGATCCAGGAGGGCCAAGGCCAGAACTCCCTCACTTTGCCTTTTTAATTGTAAGAAAAAATGACAAAAATCTAGTGTGTTTCTGAGATTCCATCTGTGGACAACATTTTGGACACAACTCTTTCAGCTTCTTGCTCTTTAACTTACCCTTGTCCACAAATAAAACCAACCCCTTCGCTCAGATCCACCCCAGTAGAGCCAAACCCACCAGAGGAAACAAGGATTAAACTGCAAACAAACTCGTCGCTTTGCCCTGCTGATGAGACTCTAAAAAAGCCAGAAATTCAAATTATTACCCAGGAGATAAACAGTTCTGCCTGGAACTGGGTCTTTTAAGGAATGGCTGAGGTGGCTGTAAAGTTATTCACTGACGAATGAATATTCCTAACACTGAATATTCATTCAATCCATGTAGAATTTTTTAAAAAAACAAGGAAACTGAAATTTCCCTAATGTCAGAAGCTTGATTTACTTGCTTAAAATAAATGAAATCCTTTTATTTGCCTGGTTACAGCTGAGCTGAACAGCTCTACACGAGAGCAAACTGATGGCTGCAACCAGCAAAGCCTCCCCATTGTGTTCTGCAATCACTTGGGAGAGAGGAAAAAAAAATGCAATTTTAGATCTATTTTCCAGAAGGTTGAATGAACAATTTTTGGCCTGGCATTAGCCAATTCCCCAATTAAATGCCTAATAAATGACAGGGAGATTAAACAATCCTACAGAGGATTATTTTGGGCTTTAAATGCTCAATTGCAGTGAGTAAATTGGTGAAACTTAGAGGGCTGAACACTTTTTTGAGACTTTTTCCCACTCTTTATATATATATTTTATATATATTTTTATATGTGCTATGTATAAATTTCTTTATGTTAAGTCTATATATTTATAT
>VXBC01002697.1:497227-546059 GCA_013399945.1 Ploceus nigricollis | reverse complement strand
ATATTAATATATCTATTGTTATATTTTATATTTCATATATATCATGTGTATATTTCTATATATGTTATGTATATCTGGTTTTATACGCGTTACATATTTTATATATATAAAATAAAAATTTTATCCACTGCTCCTCAGGCTAACTGGCTTCCCGAAAATTCCAGTCTTTGCTTCTCCATGGTCATTTACTGTGTCAAAAGGGATTAGGAATTTGGGGATGAAATCAGCGTGGGGAGAGCATGAAATTGAAAATACAGCAACAACCATTCCAGGCAAAACATCGTCATCTCTTCCCCCTCATCCTCTTCCTCACTCCTGAAATGATTTATAGATCGAGGGAAAAACCCAAATGCCCCTAAAATTGGTTTCTGAACTTGTTTAATGCTTTTTGAAAGCAGCAGGAGGAGGGGGAAATGCAGTCCTGGCTTTTTCCTTCTGCTTGAGGTGTTTTAAATAAAGTTGAATGTGGAATCGAGCTGTATGTTGAATTATGGCTGGAATTATTATGGTGGAATTACTGGGACAGGGGAAGAAATTCTCAGACACAAGACAACTGCTGGCATCATCAGGAAAACTTCCTTGCAGTAAATTCAGAGGGAAGCTCCTATGGATAAAACATTTTTAATTTCACTAATTGTTGTTCCTGTGTAATAAGGAACCAGCTGGAGCCTTCCCATTTTTCCTGCAGGTCTCTTAGCCAGGTTTGCACCTGGATCAGGAGCACTGAGAGAGGCAAACAGGATTTCAGCTCATGTAAAATGTTAGGGAACAACAAATCCTGGTCCAAAAAACCCCTCTGAATTTTACAACTGTTTGTTTCTGTAACTACAGAACAACAGCAGAGGCACCGGGAACGTTCTGAGGAGTTCAGGACTTTGGGAACGACGTGCCCTGCATTTTCCCCATTAAACTGACCCCACTTCTGCCTGATCTGTGAAATCTGGGATTGCCCACACACTTGGGGGTGAGTTCAGATGCGGGATGTGGAGCTGACTCTGGCACAGCCGCAGCTACCACAGGGTGCAGGAGCTCCAGGCTCCCAAAAAATTCCCCAGATCCCTTCTGATCACCCCCTCCCCCCTACAAAAACAGGGCACCCCAACCTGGAGCTGGGGTAGGCAGTGATTTCAGCCCCAGGTCAGGAGGGTAACAAGTGACAAAGAGCAGGGAAAAGCTAATTTTTAACTCTTCTTCTCACTTCTGATACGTCTCGATGGCATTAAGGACCATCCAGAGGTCAGGAGAGCTTGGGCACCCCAAGACTGGGGAAATAATATTTGGAGAGAGGATGATAATCACTGATGTGAGTTCCCACCTCTTTCTTGAATGGAGCAAACCCACTCTGAAACAGGTTTTCAGTGTGGGGATGAGGGGTTTCACTGGGATTTATTTATTCCCTCATTTCTCTTGTTTAGAAGGACAATTATCTCAGTTATTCTCATTTCTCAAACCCACACACTGGCTTTTCCTGAAATACAACAACAAAAAATTAGGAGCATGTTGCTTATTTAAATCTGCTCCTTTTACACAGAAAAAAGACTTTTTTCCCTGAAAACAGACAGGCATGTGAAGAGTTAAAGCTTGAAGAAAAAAAAAAAAAGAAGAAAAAGTCTATCAGTATCTTTGCCTAGCTCAAAGGATTTCCACTGATTCCTCTCCAGACTTCAAAGCCTCACAGTTTGGCATTCGGACTGGTTTGAATTAAAGCTCAGTTCTCCACTGCGAGTTTCCAAGTTCATGGTGAAAATGCCTCCTGCTTCTGGAGTTCATTATGGCCAATTTTCTTATCTTTTCTTCATCTTTGGTTTGATCCCCAGCAAATGCAACGTGGCATTCGAAGGGGTGGAATAACAAGGTGCTGCCTTGAAGGCATGTATTGTCTCAAGGGGCTAAAGCAAGAAAAGAAGGGGGGAAAAAAAAGGATATATGACCCATTCCCTTCACTTTCTAACTCTCAGGGGACTATAAATTGCAAACTTCAAAGCGTTATTTTACATTAAAATCAATAGAAAGATTCGGGGGGTGGGGGGGAAAAATGTTTTTCAAAGGAGCTGGTTAAGATTTAAAAAGGTCACTTGATAATGTACTATCATGGCCAAACTTGGCATAGGATGAAAAAAAAGCTTCTCGTTTAACTTATGGTTAAACTGAAGGTGTGCAGGCTCTGGGAGGAGCATCCCTCAGCTTCTTCAAAACTCCTCAAAATAAGTGCTGTGACCCACCCCAAAGGCTGTTCCCTACATAGCTGCAGTGTCCAGGCAAGCAGACCCCAGGAATGGCTGGCAAAGGCCTCACTGTGCAGCCCTGAGCCTTTTCCAGGAGCCTGGACACTCAATTAATATTTAATGTCCCCAGCTCCGGGTGCTCTGCCTAACAAAGAGATTCATCCTGGGCACTGTTGGGATAGCCAGGCTTCCCTCCGGAGCAAAGTGCTGCCTTCTTGAGCCAGCAGTAACACAAATGGCAGTGACTTGGTGTCATTTTAAATCGTGTGTGTTCTCTGGGGGCTTTATGATGGCAGAATGAAGAGGGGGAAAAGGTGCTTTTTGCTCAGCCTAACAGGATATAACAGGGAAGAGCAGAAAATAGTGCTCCCGGACTTAATGCCGTTCCACAAAGGTGATATCCCAGAAATTCACACCCTGTCTTCTGGCAAGTGTGTGTCTGCCTGAATTTAGGCCACCAGAGGTGCACTAAACCCGGTGTGAGGACAGAAAAGCACTTCAGATTGTTAAAGGAGAGCCCAGGTGGACCCATGACACAGGGGAGCCAGGAGTGGGACAGGAGAGTGTCTAAGAAAAATCATGGAATAGTTTGGGTGGGAAGGAGACTTAAAGTTCATTCAGTGCCACCCCTGCCATGGGCAGGGACACCTTCCACTATCCCAGATTGCTCCCAGCCCCAATGTCCAGCCTGGCCTCGGACATTTCCAGGGATCCAGGGGCAGCCACAGCTGCTCTGGGCACCCTGTGCCAGGGCGTCTCTTGGATGAATAATATCAAAATTTTAAAGCTTATCAAAAGCAAAATCATAGAGATGATTTTGCAAGGAGAAAGAAACCCAGCTGAGGTGAAAAATACACTTGTGAGAGGGAAAATTCTGTAGTACCTGAAGGCGGTTAAATATTCTGTGTCTCCCATGGGCGGATCCAGACCACCAGTAAATGCCATGTTAACATTGAAACCAACTCCTGCTCCTGTGCCAACCTGGAAAAGGGAAATGGAACTCTTAATTAGCAAATTCTGGCAACACATCTTTGCTGTTTTGATGTTCTCCCAGTCGAATTTGGATTTGGATTCAGTAGTGAGGTCTATTAGTCCCCGGTCCCTGAAACAAGAGAAAGAACATAAAGCTCCTCCACGCTCAGATCTTTATGGGAGCTGAGGACCAGTGGTGTTTGATGGCTGCTCACCCAAAAAAAACACCCCATCATCAACTGCACCCTCTTGATTTTTCTGCAGCAGAGTGTGCTGCATGTAATACCTTTCCATAATTCATTTTAAGCTTGATTCAGGAGCACATTTTATATTTCACTACAGTTGCAACTGGGCAAAAAAGTGTATTTTAATCAGCGTGAGCTCCCCCTCTGCTGGAGAAAAATAGGATTCACAGAGAAGGGATTTTGGCTGGTTGAGGGACACGTGGGTGGGTGATGTAAATACATCCTTCTCCTTGCTTGTACTGCAAATGTCCCCATCTGCCCTGCCTGCAACTACCTGAGAGAGGGGAAAACTGAAAAATAAACCAGGGGTTTCCAGCTTTTTTTTTTTTTTGCCAAGAAGGTCTTTGCATATGAAAAAAATAATTAAAAAGTGAAAAATCAATGTGTTGCACAGCTGGATAAAACTGCATGGCTTTTATTGCACATTATTCCTCGTACTGGTGCAAATATTTTTCCTCCTAGAAAAACACAGGGGTGGGTTATTTATCCATAGCTGGCTTAAATCAAACTTGTTTTGTATCCTTTCTTTTATTTGGTCTAAAATGACACATCTAAAAATTACTCTTTTTGTAAACCAGATTGCTAAAAAGCAGGAATTAAGCCTGATACAAAGGGCTGCTGTTCATTCGCTACAAAAGGGTGATGGAGCAGCATCAGATCGCATTTAAGTTTCTTTAGAGGTTGTAATGGAAACATTGATGTTTTCTCAAGCAGAAAATGTAAAATTGACAGGGGAGGAAGTTTTCAGATGTCACCTGGAGAGTCTCGGAGCACTCTAAGTATTCCATAAAATTTCCCTTTGCTAAATCACTCTGAAGGACCATATTTCCTGTCAGGTCAGAGGGAAAGGAAGAACGTATCCATCCAGAGCTCAGCTCTCAGCTCCACTGGCCCAGTCCTCCTGCTGCAGGCTCTGAGGACACCACCAGGAAAGGGGGATTTGCTCCAGCAGCATCATGACTGGCCCTCAAATCCCACACATTTGGGGTGGAGATGCAGCTTTGGTGGTGGTGAGCGATGCCTGGGCAGGGCCAGGAGAAAGAAGGGGAGGTAGAGAAGGGCCAGGAGAAGAGGAGGTGGAGAAGGGGATGTGGAGAAGGGGAGGTGGAGAAGGGAAGGTGGACAGGCTCCATGGCTGTGCCAGGAAAACCAAGTGTGGGTGGTGCAGTCATAGACAATCTGTTCCTTCAGCATCTAAGAAACAACTTCTGCTGAGAAAGGGGAAATCCTGAACAGGACATGGAGTGCTGGGACAGCTGGCAGAGGGCTCCTCTGGAACAGGTTGTCCCACAGGGGCTGGAGAGCTTAACTGCAGTGACTCATTTGGTGCCATCCCACCCAGCTCCGGCCAGGACACACATGCCCGCGGCTGTTGGATCACACGGACCTGGTGTGTCCTTGGATGGGAACACAAAAGCCCGAGGAGCTCTGACAAGGTGGCAGGAGCTCCTCTGAGTCCCAGGACTCTGGGATCCATGTGCTCACCTCATCCGGAGCGCCGCTGCCTGGGAAGAAGTTGCCATCATCGTAGCGATGGAGTGAGATATAAAGGACGTTGGGATCGTTGTAGAAGGCCTGCTGAGTACCATTCCCGTGGTGGACATCCTGCAGGGACAGGGATCACACCAGGGAGGTTAATCCTTCAGTAAAAACATGGATTAAAGGCATCAGTTTGGGATTTGGAGGGCTTTTCCTTGCTGTTGAGTTTTGTTTTTTCCAAGCTGGCTGAAGCAGTTTATCAGGAATGGGAATAACCAGTTTTGCACACCTAGTTTGAGATTACACTCATTGTTTAACACATGGGATAAACACAATCCCAAACGTCTATCAAACTGAGGACTCATTTCTGGATGGAAAGAACTGGATTCACACCAATCTTGGCAGATGGAGAGACTGGGATATTTGTTGCCCCAGATCTGCATCTTTAGTCAGTCTGTGGGGTGAACACTGACACAAATTGGATCTATTGGATCCAGGTTAAACAACACAACCCATGAGAGCTCCCCTACTGAGGGAGCTGTGTGGTGCACAAACACAGCCTGTGACAGGACAGCTATTTCAAATGCCCCTCCCTGACAAGAAAAACAGGTGGGAAAGTAAGGAAAAAAACATCCATCCTGTAAGTCCAAAAGACAAATAAATGCACTTTAACTTGTGGGTTTAACCCATGGGTTATTTGTGGCAACAGAACCAAAACTTTTGGCTGATCCCCAGTCACTCCAATGCCTTCTCAGCCACAGAAAATCTATTAAAAAATAAAAATCTTAACATTGCCACAGCAGAATCCCAAAGAATTCCTTTCTTTTTTTTTTAAATTCTGGTCCCTTTAAGATTTTTTTTCTCTGATTAGAACACTTGTATTCAATTAAAACCCCAAATTTTGGCTTGCAGACAACAGGCAAGAAGTTTTTCACTGACTTATAGAGCTTGCTCTTGCAAGAAGAAACCCACCCAGAACAATTTCCACCTGCTCTCCCAAAGGGAAAGAAGGGGCATTTACTCACCCAGTCCACGATGAGGATTTTGCTCACATTGAGCCTTTGCTGGAGCAGCTTGGCTGCGATTGCCACGGAGTTAAAATAGCAGAAACCCCTGGAGAGGGGAGACAAGAGGAAAAAAGAGGTGTTAATTACAGCTTCCCATGGTCCCACTGCATCCATCACCTAGACAGAACAAGAGGAAGGAGTTCCTTCTGCTCTCACTCTTCTTTCCTCCCTGGAAACATGGAAAGGTTTGTGTTGGGAGGGACCTTGAAGTTCATCTCCTTCCATGGGCAGGGACAACTTCCACTAGATCTATTTCCCATTGGAAGTGCTGAATTCCAACAGAAGGCTCTAGGGAAACAGGGAATGTCCCACACTTGCCCAAACTCCATGCTGATCCTTGCTAGGAAACACCCCCCCAAAAGCACTAAGCAGGCTCTTACCCTGCTCCAGAGAATCTGGGAGCTTTGAACACCACACATCTCATCTAGCAATAAACAGAAATTCCACCGTGATAACCTAACAGAATTCCTTTGGAATTTCCAGCTGTGGATCCCTCACTGAAGGAGCCCTGGATGAAGTCAGTGAACCCCACACTCACATGGGCGTGCTCTCCTCCGCGTGGTGACCCGGGGGCCGGACAACAGCAAATCCATTCTGCACACAAAAAACAAGGAAAGGAAAAGGTCAGAGAGACAAGGATGGACACAGGGGTTGCAGCCAGAAGCCTTAATCCTGCTTGGGAACTCTGGAGCTGCTCTTGATGGATTCCTCACAAGGTCACAGCAGTGGATGATGCTTTCCCTCATTGTGGAGGGGGAAAAGGTCCTGGAGCTGCTGCATGGCAGAGCCCCAAGCAGAGCCCTGCACAGAGCACAGCTGAGGGTTGTTTCCATACCTTCAGTTCTCCTGTGGCCACTTTGAACACCAGCTCGATGACACAGCCCACGGCCAGGCGAGCGGCGCCCGACGAGTGCACCTCGTTCCAAATGGTGTCACTGTCGACCTGATGGGGACACACAGGAACCAGGTTAGGAGCAAGGAGGGCAGCCAGGAATCAAGAGACCCCTATCTTATAAAGACCTCACTCACACGGGGTGATAGGACATGGGGAATGGATTTAAACTGAAAGAGAGGGGGTTTCTTTCAGATACTGGGAAGGAATTGTTCCCTGTGAGGGTCACGAGGCCCTGGCACAGGGTGCCCAGAGCAGCTGTGGCTGCCCCTGGATCCCTGGAAGTGTCCAGGGCCAGGCTGGAGCAACCTGGGCTAGTGGAAGGTGTCCCTGCCCATGGCAGGGGATGGACTGAAATGGTCTTTAAGGTCCTTTCCAACCCAAACCATTCCATGAGTCTGTGACTCTGTGACCATGGAATCAGCATTTCTCTTTAATTGCTGCTGATCCAAGATGAAATAAAAAGGTTTATGAAATAATTCAATGGTTCTTTAAAATAAAAAATCCACAATAAAGAGGGATGTTTAGTGTTGGGCATTTAAAAGATGACTGCCCAGGAGTGACAGCAGCTTCCCTGGGGAGCCACAAGCTCACCCACCCGAACAACAGACTTTCAGCATCCTGTGCTGACCACAGAGATTTGCTTCAACATTAAGTATTCCACAGATCACCATATTTCCCCCCTGAAAACGTGGAAACAGGCCACAGGCAAGGCAAGGCACCCTGCAGGCATGCCCGTATTGCTGTTGGTCCAGATCATGTCACCAGATAAATGGGACATTCCTCACCAGGAAGGACCACCAGCTATTTTTCACATATTACTCTGCCCTGAGTGTACTTATGGAAACAATGGCAAAAAGCAGAGATGGGAAGAAAGAGATCATTTGTTGTGCCTGGCTCACTGAGCAGTGAGGAGACACAAGTGGCCCTATGGAGGACTGATCCACCTCCTTCCCAGCCATGCTGAAGCTGTCATTGGAAGTGATTCCAGCTCTGTGATCATGGATGGTTTCCGGTAGCATCCACTCCGAGGATGCTGTGGAAGCCACAATAAACCAGGAAAGCACTTGGAGAACACCAAAAAGCCTCTGAGAAATGCCACTGCATTGTGGGAGAGCCTTGCACTGACTATTTGTGGCCTCAGGGTTCATCTAGACCCCTGTAAGTTTGGGCAGTAACATGGGAATAGCAGCAGGATGGAGTTTGAGTTACACACGACAGCTCCAGGAATCCTGGATCAGAACTGCACACATGCAGAAGATGGGACTGACCTCACCAGGTCTCTCCAAAAGCCCCTAAAGAGGTGGGAAGAAGCCCAAGCTGCTGCTTCTCCCCACTGACCAGTGCACCGGTGCTCTGTGAGGGTCCATCTTTGGCCTCCTGTCACTCGATCTGACCACCAGCAAGGATATCTACCCCATCTCTGGGCACATCTAACCCATCTTCGAGCAAACCTAACCCATTTTTCTTGGTCTTTGGAAGGAAATACCTCAGGACACCAGCAGGGAAGAGCCTCCCCTCCTGCCTGGACACAGTGAGTTCAGGGCTCCTTCCATGGGCCCTCTTCATTCCCTGTGAGGCACCAGAGGAATGGAAATACAAAATACCCAAATTCACGTGTCCTAAGGGGCCAACAGACCCTCAGATGGCTGTTGGGGCCAGTTCTTCCCATAAAACAGACAGGATTCTTCAGTGCCAGAGCCAAGCACTGCCACGTCCAGGCCCCAGCAGAAACCAGGCTCCTGCCAGGAGCATTCCAGGCACAATGTCCAAAATGAAACCCAAAGAGTTTTTCCTTCCTCATAATAAAAATTACGATTTCCTTACAATAATTTTCTTTCTTTAAGGAAAACCTGAGGTCTTTTTATTAATAACCACAATGAGGCTCCTACTCACACTGTAAATTCCTCCTACGCACACTGTAAACTTTCCTATCCACTAATGTGCAGATATCTCAGAATTAAATGAGCACCTCACGAAAGATTTCATTATTCTACTGAATAAAAATATACTATTCTACTGAATAAAAATACAACAAAATTCTACTGAAAAAATACACAGGCAAGAAATCGAGCACCAGGACAGGTAGACACAGGTTGTACCAGAGCTCCAGACCCTGCAAAGTGAATGAGTTCTGCTCTTCCCTCACAGAGGAAGACACCCCACCGTGTCTCCTCCTGCTCTCAAATAAATAATTCTCACATTCTGTTCCTCTGACTCCCTAATTAGTTCCTCCTCATTTCCATTCCACAGAAGTCGTTTCCGTGCTCTCTGCTCTGTAAGAACTTACTTTGCTTGCACAGTTACAATTGTTGGTATGCTCTAATCAAAGCCCTTGCACCCAAAAATAGAATCACCTACTCTGGAGAAGATCAACAACACAAACGCCTCTGGAGCTTTTAGAACACGTGCAGAAAAATGATGCAGATCTTCAGATATTTTTAGAATGTGCGCAGCAAAACGCTACACAGGAAAGAAAACAAATTTATCAGCTATCCTAAAATCAAGTCTTTGAGTGTTTTAAAGAATCTGGATGCAAGTATGCTGGGATGATCTTGCAGATTTTCAAAGCTTAAACTCCTTTCTCCCAAAACCTTCTTCTAATTACCCTGGATTAGGGAAGGCCGTGGTGCGTGGAAGTCGGACGTTAAAAAAGGGGTGTGAGCTGCAGAGGAGTGAAGCTGAGCAAAATTCTCAAGTGAGCAGCAGCAATAAATGAGTGATGTTTCACTCAGAGCTCACACCTGTTGATTTCAGTGCTTCTGTGCCTTCTTTCTTCTCTCCTGCTAGGACCAGAAGGCTGCAGAAGGGAGGAGGCTTGTCAGCCATGGGAAGGCTTTCTGGGATAAACCAACAAGGAAAAATGGATTTACTCTTTCTCTCCTTGATTTCAATTCACCAAAACTGAGTTTCTAATTTAAAGAGAGAGTTTGAAAGGTGTTATGAGATGAAGGGATTTGTTCTGAACTGTTTTCCTGCTGCTTCACTCCCAGAGCTCCAGAAGTGTTTGGACAATGCTCTCGGGGATGCACAGGGTGGGACTCTTGGGGTGTCTGTGCAGGGCCAGGGGTTGGATCAATGATCCTGTGGGTGCTTTCAACTCTGGATATTCTATTATTTACTCTCTTGCCTGTCCTTCATTTCACTCACTGCTGAGGAGAACTCATGGCTGCCCAAGCTCCATCCTCTATCCTGAGGCAAAACAGCTCTCCGGGGGCTTCTCCCCCCCAAAACCGCCCTGCACCCCCCTCCAGATCCATCCTTCCTTTTCATCTATACAACATCTCCAAAGGAAGAGAGCCACACTTGATTGCTTGCAGGAAAAGAGCCTGGTTTCAAAGCTTTCCAGCCTGTAATTTCACACAACACCCTCGGCTCCTGAATTCCAATCATCACCCATCATTATTCTTTATCCTGCTCCAGTATAAATCCAAAGGAGGACCTGTCCCACATTATTCTACTGATATTTGATTTTTTTTCCTTTCCTTTTGACTTTATGACATCACGTTTGCCCTCTGAAGAATATTTGGCAAACAATGGGGAATGGTTTCCCACTGAGAGAGGGCAGGGTGAAGGTGGGATATTGGGAAGGAATTGTTCCCTGTGAGGGTGGGGAGGCCCTGGCACAGGTTTTGCTGATAGGATTGCTAAAACACTGCACCAGAGTCAGCAAATATTCAATATTAAGGGTCTGTGGAGACAACCAAGCAGCAAGCACCATCTTTATTGGGAGCATATCAGGAATACCAGCATCGAGGCGTTTCCTGCCCTGATTTGGGATTTAATGCAAGACTTCTGGGCCCGTGCTGGGCTCAGACACTGTCTCTACTTGTTACCATTCAGTCTTCATTTGCAAATGATAATTTTTTTTGCTTTGAATGGCATGCCTGACTGCAGGGCAGAGTAAATCCAAACCTTTTAAGCTCTGGCCAAAAATTTGCCATGAATTAGGCGACTGCAGCATATTTACAATACAAAATAAAATATCTCCACGAGTGGCGGTACGAATAAACGACGATTACTCTCTTTTTTTTTTTTTTTTTTCTGACGGGATAATTTTCAAAGCAGCGATTTTGCAAAGACTCAGGAAGAAAACAATTTTGTTTCATTTCCATAACAGAATCCAGACCTTGAAAATTCAACCTCATGAGCTACAATTATGCAGCAGAACTACCACTGTGAATTTTCAAACACAATGCCTTTTATTGTCTCTTCTCATTCTCTTCCCCTTCCTGTTCTCCACGATTTTCTGTCCTGTCACCCTCCACAGAAACTCGGGAGCAGAAAGTCTGACTTGAAAGGGAAACTTTTAAGCTTTCAGGCTTCAAAGGAAAACAAGAAAACCTTTTAAACAAGGTATTTGGGGTTTGGGTTTTTTTCAGCTTTATGGGAACAAACAGTAGCAAAAAGACTGATTATATGGAAATTTGACAGCTGAAAAGTAACGCTTAGCTTTTCCATGAGGGATGGAGGGGTATTTTAGTCACCTCCTGGAGAATCCACGTGGATTATCCTGGAGCTGGAGAATAAAAGATGCCAAATGCTGTTTCATTCCAGGGCAGAGAAACAGCAAACTTGCTATTCACAGGAAAATGTACACTCCCAAATATTGTCCTATTTCATGTCCACGTTTCCCACCTGCTGTGGGAGGCAGGCAGCTCTGCAGCCCCAAGACTGAGGATGGGACAGCTCCATAGCATCAGCACGTCCTGCTTTCCACACAGAAAAAAAAACCACTTTGGGATGCAAGGGCCGCTTCCAAACACAGCAACCCCTTCACCACTGAACATCCCAGCCTGGGAAATGAGGTTTTTCCTCCTGAACATGCCTCTGAGTGTCCCTCAGGCTCGTGCTCTCCGGAGCAGCTCCGAAATGCTCCGGCTGCTTTTGAAGAAGGCACGTGAGGCCGCGGCACCCCGCGCCCCAGGCAGCCCCTGCTCACGGGCAGCATCTGGCTGCAATTACCGCCCATGGAATGCAAAGCAGCAATTTTTGGTGCTGAGGGGACCGGGAGAGAACAAACAGGACATTATTTACACATTAAAGGGAGGTACTCACCCCGACACCACCGCAAGGCAGCCTGACAAACATCGACGTTAGGGAACCTGTGGGGGGACAAGAAATGCACCCTGTGAGTCAGAAAGTCAGAGGTCACCAGATTCTGGGGCCAATTTTGTGGCAACTCTGCAATCTCTCCAAGCCCAGAAATAGACTGGGGGTTTTCTTCCCATTTTCAGCCAGCCCTGTTACAACACAGACATACACACACATACACAATGTGCACACTTGGGCTCCTGCAAAAGCTGTCTATAAATCATTCATTTTTAGGCAAGGTGTGGGTGCTGTCTGGTATTTCGAGACTATACATGAGGAAGATGCCACCAACAATCACTCAGAGTGTCTTCTCAGACGTGCACTTTAACCCCTTCCCACTGAAGGAGGATAGGAAATCATAAAAACACCCCAATTGTCACTCATCTGCAGTTACTAGATGACTTTGGAGAGCATGGGCTTCATAAAAGAGGAAGACAGAAAAATAAACCAGTGGCAAGCAAAGAAAAAACATGTGTTTTGACTGAAATAGCAAAACCACCAAGGAGAATGTGAGAAAAATTGAGAAAACCATCTGCAGGGCTAATTTTGAATCTGTAGGAAATGTAATATCGCTTTCTGGGCTCGTGTATGAGCAAATTATCCTCCATCCAAAATTCTGTGGGGTCCTGAGCAACCTGGTCCGGTGGAAGGTGTTCCTGCCCACGGCAGGGGGTGGAATGGGATGGGCTTTAAGGTCCATTCCCACTCAAACCATTTGGGATTCTGTTCCTGAAAGAGGAGTTCATGCATCTGGACTCATCTGAGCTCAAAGTGAGATGCCCTCTTTGATTAGATCCACATGGAAATTCCTAGATCATCCTGCCTCAGACCTCCTGTCACATCTCTCACTGCTAATCCACCCATTATTTCCGTATTTATCTTCTTGACAACAATTTATGACTGCTCCCCACAAATTAAAAGCAGTCCTATTTACCTAAATTTCAAGTTGTCCAACAGGTTCCAAGTATTTCCACTGTCCAGGGAGAGATGGGTTTGTATTTTGTATCCTTGACAGGACAAGGGGGAATGGCTTTAAACTAAAAAAGGGTAGGGATGGATGGGATATTGGGAAGGGATTGTTCCCTGTGAGGCTGGGCAGGCCCTGGCACAGGGTGCCCAGAGCAGCTGTGGCTGCCCCTGGATCGCTGGGAGTGTCCAAGGCCAGGTTGGACATCGGGGCTTGGAGCAGCCTGGGATAGTGGAAGGTGTCCATGCCCATGGCAGGGGGTGGGATGAGATAAGCTTTAAGCTCCCTTCCCACCCAAACCGTTCTGGGATTCTGTGATTCCATGAAGGCACATCCCCCTATCCATTTGCAGAAGCTTAACTAGAAACATCCTGTGTCCTGAAAAGCCTTTTGCCTTTCAGGGTGAGGCTTCTCAGCCTTTTTTCTTCCCCACAGAGGTATCAAAGGCCAAGAGTTTACACGGAGTCATCAGACACCTGCCAAGACGTTCAGCCCTAACAAACTCCCATTTGCATCCCGAAACCTCACACAAAGCTTTGTCCTCAGCGTTCAAACCTGCCCTAAACCCACCCTCTAACGTGTTTCAAAGAACCCCACGAAGCTGGTTTGTAAATGTAAAAGCCTTTTAAACCCCCAACGGGAGAGGACAGCTGAAGGAGGGGTTTTTTACAGGTGGAGCTTTTCCCTGATATCCTTGCTCAGGTCCTGCCCTGTGGAAGCCATCAGGAGAGAAGGGGGTCATGTGGGCCGGCAGCCAGTGCCACTGTCAGCATCTCCAGGCTAAAATGGTGCCAGGTGGGCTTAGAAAACCAGGTCTAAGCCCAAGGGGCTCCCACTGGAGACCCTTGGGGACCTGACCTCCCACAGCTCCTGGGCTTTTCTGCAAGTTGTATACAAACAGGGAATGTTCTGTACTAGAAAGCCCTTAGAATTTCTCTTCTGTATAGGATTGAACTTGACCTCTGCAAACACTTTAAAATGAGTGATGGAAACCATGGTGGGCACAGAACTACTGGAGCAGAGGCAGAGCAAGGGTTGCTCCCCCCACAGGTTCTCTATAGAAACCATCAGGAATGCTTCAGCAATTTGGGTGTCCCCCCCAAAATGCTGTCCAAATAAACTGTATCTCCAAAGGCATCTGTGGAACTGTTGACAGATCGTGCCCAGAGCCAAGGAGGGAGTGGAAAAGTATCCCAAGAGAATGTTCTCAGATATCCCAGTTCCACAGTTCCTTCGGGCTGTGGGTTTTCCACTCCCGAGTATATGACATCATAAATTCCTGAAAGTTTACATCCTAATGGAGCTATCATTCAGCTGAAGGTGTCTACTTTTGGGTTCTCTGGCCTTAAAGAGGTGGGAAGTGAGCTATAAATACCGTGCTAATTGCGTGTTTAACTACTATGGCTAATGGCTTCCCTCTCTGGGAGCTCATGGACACACTGAGCAAAATCTTTCCAGCTCCTTTGCTGTGATCACTACATCACCAAGGCCACGGAGTTAAACCTCTTTTTATATCAACCAAAGTCAGGCTAATCCCAAAATAAACTTTCTCAACGTCTAGGTTCCAGAACTGTCTTCTTTTTTTTTTTTTTTTCAGATCCTCACGTTACAACATCCCAAATTGTCCCTCCAGCCTGCTGCTGCAAAAAGGCAGGAAGTAAAGGGAGGTGATGATGGCTCCACGGAGGTGCTAAAATCCATGTTGTTTGGTTGCTTTGGAGGGTTGGTTATCTGAACATCCATCTCTTAGAATTTCTGCTGGGAAAAGATAATTTTTGTTGTATTTTTGTCTGTATTTTACAACAGACACAGCCCTGTTTCAGGAAGATTTGGTCTCCAATGAAAGGGATAAACAATCCCACTCCACATTAAACAAATGCAGAGGCCCCTGCATCTCTCTTGCTGACTGTCCAAACCTGACAGGGGTTTGTTGATGCCTGTGCAGCTGGCTGGGGGCTGCAGATCCAAATCCTTGGGAGGGTGTTCCAGTTCCCTTCCCTAGCCCATGGATAACTAACACACAGTGCCCAAGGATGAAACAAACTGCCTGAACCATCTTTCCTCCTCAGCAAAACATCCATTTAGGTTCTGAAGACATCAAAGAAAGGAGGTTTAGGCTCTCTAGGATTTAGGGATCTGCCTGAAGAGAGGGAGATGGATCTTGTGCATGGAGCTGGGAACAATCCTCTTGGAGGTGCATAGGGCTAAGGATGAAGGGAGCCCCAGCAGCTCACCCAGGGGTGAGGAAGGGGGATTTCCCCCCAGGGAATGGTACCTAGAAGCTTCTTGCTGTCCAGTTTCTGCCTGTTCAGAGGGTTTGTGCCGTAGAGCAGCGTGTGGGCTTCCGAGTGAACTGTCTGCAGCTCCTCCAGCGTCGCCTTTCTGCCACGGATGCACTGGAAGGGGAAGGAAAAGGGTAGTGAAATCACTGGTGAAATGCTTGACTCTCTTTTCTGTTTCCTTAGCAAGCCATCAAGACAGACAGCAAAACACTAAAATGGGTCCTGAGGTGGAAAAATTCAGGTTTTGGGTTAATCCCTTACTCGCAACATTTATTTGCTCGACATAGAAAGTCATCTCCAGATCCATTCAAGATAAAGAAGGAAACTTTAAGACAGGTGGTGGCAGGAGGTGGTGGCAATGAAGGAAAGGTGATCAGAGAGACAAGGGAGTGCATCCTGAAATGGCAGGGCAGAGCTTGAAGAAAGCCAGAAGGGAATTAAGGCAGAAATTTACTATTTTTGGAAAGAAAGAAGAGTCTGGTGAGGCTGAAAGGCCCTCCCTCACCCGTGGTCAGGAGGGAAACACAGCTGGAAAGCAGGTGAAGATCAACAACAGCTCCCATTGTGAGAGCAACCAAGTACCAAGGTAAGCACGGAAATGAAGGAAAATAAATCTTCTTTAAGGAAATCAACAGGAAATTAAGGACAGTAATATTGCCTGGGATCTTACAGTCACAAACTTATACATTGGAGAATATATCTAACACCCGTTGAGGAGGCCAGGCAATTAACAGTGAGGTTTATTTGGTCCCAAACAATCCCAAAATTCGATTAAATGGGTATCCACAGATAGAGACAGGTTTGAAAGGGATAAACAAGGGCAGGACAGGGAAATTTAAAAAATGGCAATGCTGCCACCACATGGATGTCTTATCTGATGGCTAGGGAACATTCCCAGCCCGATCCTGACATTGCTGAAATATTTATGCTCTGGATTCAGCCCCCTCAGGTGCTCAAAGAACTGATGAACACACACTTATAACCCCATTTATCACCACTGCTGTTAGTTGTAACTAATAACCAGTCGTTAATTTTTATTATTAACCTTCATTATTTCTGTTTAATATCTAAGTTTTTCTCTCCATTTGCTTGCTCTTAAAATATATCAAATAAATCTAATTTAACCTCTTGTGATGGAATGGTGCTCAGTGCCTTCCTCCCACCCCCACTCCTTTTACAGCATAGCTTGACCATTACTTATTAAAGAGTACAAAAAAGTTATTAAACCACAGAAAAGCTGTTGCTTTTGCTGGAATAATTGGGAGGAATAACATATGAGAGGGTTACATCATATCTTGCTCTTTTCTTTGGCATAATAGCAATATAATAATAATATAATAATAAAAATAGCGTTGTAATAATATTAATAACACTAATAAAACCAGCAATGTGGCCTTTCCTGGTGTTTCCCTTACCTCACACTTGCCCCGCAGCCCCGTCTCCTGGAGCCTGGACCAGATGCTCTGGATCCTGCCTGCGTGCTCAGGGTGGCTGTTGGTGTTTCCACAGGTGCACTGGTGCTTCAGCATCAAGGTGTCATACACAAGCCCTGCAGCACAGGGGACAGAATTGCTCTCGGGTTAAAAAAAGCCCCAAAAATTGCCAGTTACAGGGAGAAAAAAACGTGTATTTTGCACTATGGAGTCAACGGTTCTAGCCCAAAACTGTGTTCTACTGGGAGCCACTGAGAACTGAAAACCCAGACCTGCATCCACCCCTTCCCATGGAAACCCTCAAGGGATATGAGAAGGAAATCAGTACCAAGACGTGAAATGAAATGCCAGGGGGAGGTGACACCGATGTAAGCGCAGAGGTGCCGGCACAGGAATGGGATCTGGGGCTTTTCCCCTGGCTGCCAAAACGCCTCCAGGACTGGGATCAAACCCAGAAGAACCAAGTCACTCCTGGCTGCGTTTCACAAGCAGCTCGTGCCGAAGCCCTCGAGGTTATTTGCTAATTGCGGCCATTAGCGCCCACCTGGGCATCCTTACTGGGCACGGCATGGAGGTATTCAGCAGCTAAATCCCCCTGCATTCCCAAAGATTCACAGCATGACAGCAGCGCAGGAGGCTTTGATTCATGCTCCAGAGTTGCCTGGGTACGATTTTGGAGGGGAAGATGGGATTCCATAGCCAATATTCCAACCGGAGGAAAACAGCAGGTCCTCCCCAGTGACAGAAGACATTTAATCATTTCTCTCGAGCAAAAGACATGAAGTCAAATGTTTAAATCCATCTTTCCTTCAGCCAGAAGCTCCAGAAAACAGAATAAAAGTGGTTGGTTTGGGGTTTTTTCCCCTAGAAAAAGGTTTCTTGCAGGAAGTATCTGTATGAAAGTTGGACCAAGTGCTGGAGCCCATCTGCTGGGAGGGCTGGGGGTGCTTACCTAGAGAAGAGAAGGCTCCAGGGAGAGCTCAGAGCCCCTTCCAGGGCCTAAAGGGGCTCCAGGAGAGCTGGAGAGGGACTTGGGACTATGGATGCAGGGACAGGACACAGGACACACAGTGGGAATGGCTTCCCACTGCCAGAGGGCAGGGACAGATGGGATATTGGGAAGGAATTGTTCCCTGTGAGGGTCACGAGGCCCTGGCACAGGGTGCCCAGAGAAGCTGTGGCTGCCCCTGGATCCCTGGAAGTGTCCAAGGCCAGGTTGGAGCAGCCTGGGCTAGTGGAAGGTGTCACTGCCCACAGCAGAGACTTAAAACCAGATAAACTTTCAGGTCCTTTCCACCCCAAGGTTTTCCATGATTTCTATGGAATGCAAGGGTCTAGATGAGAATCCAAAGTCTCTGAAGGCAGCAGTGGCAGGAGCCGGTCCCAGCCCCCGATGTCCAAGGATGTGCACCCCAGCTGAGAGCATTCCGGGGAAATCCTGGGCGAGCACACCCACAGCCAGATCCGTGTTCCCAGCTCAAGCACGGACACACAGCACAACCTGGGAGATCCAAGGGGCTCGCAAGGAACCCTGAGAGCAGCTGGAGCTGAGGCTGTGCTCCTGCACGTTCCCAGGCCTGGATGTAGCTGCAGTCCCACCTCCTGGCTGGCTGTGGGCACGTTGTGCCACCAGGAATCTTGGCTCCCTGCTCTGGCCCCAGCACTCTGCAGCCTCAGGGGAGGTGTCTGGCAGCTCCTCACTCTGCTGTAGGTGAGTGCAGAGGGAAAAAACACCCCCCAAAAAAACACCCCCCAAAAGCCAAACCACGATGGGTTCCAGGGAGAGAACAGAGCCCTGGTAATTGGCTGCCCTCAGGTCAGCCGAAGTTCACCTGGAGGAGGTTCTGCTGCAAAGCTCTCTCAAGGTCTCCCGTGTTTGATTCACAGCATCAAACATCACCAGGAGCTGCTGGGCCAAGGCAAGCTTGGAATTCATCTGGGGAGAAGCTTTCACCCCAATCTGAGTTTAGCTGAACTGGTGTAAGGTCTTAAACTAAAAGAAATTTAGATTGGATTCAAAGAAGAAACTCTTCCCTGTGAGGGTGGTGAGGCCCTGGCTGTCCCATCCCTGGAAGTGTCCAAGGTCAGGTTGGACAGGGCTTGGAGCAGCCAGGGATATTGTGAGGTGTCCCTGCCCATGGAACTGGATCATCTTCAAGGTCCCTTCCAACCCAAACCGCTTAAGGAATCTATCCCACCCCAAACCTGGTGTTGACAGAACTTGGTTCATCAATGGTTTCTCCTTTCCCAAGGGTTCACTGATAACAGCAGTGTCAATCACTCATCATTTCTCTTTCCTAGAAACCAGCCCAGTTTGAAAAGGGAGCTGTTCCCAGTTCCTTCCTGTGGCTGGGGACACTCAGCTGCAGACACACACACACACTCACACAAAGGGAAGCTCGGCAATTTAAGCTCAAAATACAAAACTACACTGGCTGTTACAAGTTAATTGAAGTGGTGCTGGAAGCAAGACTCTTTTCAGACATAAGAACAATAATTTTTAAAGGTCAGCACTAAAGCAAAACCAACTGGCTTTTCTTGGCAGAAGAAACATATGATCTGAGGTTCAGATAATTATATTGCTCTGCACAGGAGAGAATAAATGCCTTCATCAGAAAGGAAAAACCCTTTAATGCAGAACATCAGAATAATTTGTGGACCCATTTTTGCAGGAGATCAGAGACTGGATAATTGGAGCTATGCAAATTAATGGTCTAACCTGAGGATCCTTATTCAAGTGTGTAGAACAGGGCAGGCATGAGTATTCATTAAAGTCACAGGGGCTGCTGGAGCTAGAGAGGGCAAGTTCAAGGACCGGCTTTCTGGGAGGAAGGAAAATTAAATGTCATGCTTCGGGACATCAAACTGATTGCTGGAAGGATCCAGGAAGGGCACGGCTCTCACTTTGATGTGGAGTAATGGACATCATGTTTGAGAGCTGCAGGATGCGGCTCTCTGCCCCAGACCTTTGAAGTCTCAGGTGCTGGTCACCGAGAAAGACAGGAAAATAAAATACACATCAACCCCAGAACTTCCAGCTGCCTGGAGCTAACTCAGTCCAGGGAGAGCATCAGCTCTCTGTATTATTTCTATATAATATACCAAACATGAAAAGGAGGAACAATTCCTTTGTCTGTTGGACAATGATCTCTTAAGGGCCACATTCACATCCAGAGTGATCACGGTTGGCTTAATTAGGGCCATTCAATGAAGTTTGCTTCTTGCAGCCCTCTCACCAAACCATCACACCAATTCCAATCCTCATTCCTCTGCCTTAGGATCAGTCTCCAAAGCACTTATCGGCCAGATGGATTTTCCTCAGGAAAAAGAAGCCTGATGCACTTCAGCACTACTTGCTTTTGAAAAACACCCAAGACTTTAATTTCCTGCCTTCCAAAGGACAGCTCAATCCTGGTGATTAAGCTTTAGTATCCACCTCCAGAAACGCAATCTCCGACACGCCACCGTGGACAACTCCAACAAAACATGAGGCAATTTAACTCACACACATGCTCAGCAGCTGAAATGCCTTTCCTCCCCTTTCTCCTGCTTCCATGCCCATGGCAGTGAGCTTTTTTTCCCTGCCTCTCCTATGCAGACAGTGCAGATTAATTAAACCCGACCTAGGACTAGTTTTAGGAGTAGTACAGAGGCCTTACCTTTATGCCTTGCACCTTAATTAGTGCCAGTGAATGCCTGATTTTATTGTGTTTTTCCTTCTCCATTCACCCAGCATAAATGCAGAGATTGAAGGGAAAAGAAAAGCCATTGGAATCTTAACGTGGATAAATCCCGTGAAAATGGTACTTTACAGGTGAACTACCTGAAGCACTCTGCACCTCATCACTCTGTGCAGTGCTGGATAAAAGCAGTGTGATATTCCACCTCTTATTTTAAGCCACTTTTTTAGTTTTTCAAACCCTGCCTCAGAGGAAAATAAATCCTGATACTGGAACAGCACCTTTTCCAAGCAGCATAGCTCTCAAATCTGCACTCTTACTGCTGCCTGCAATTTTGAATGAAATTCAGAGGCACAGATCTGAGTCAAACATAGATCCTCTGGTAGGAAATGTTATTTATTGTATGTTCAGAGTCTTGCATGTGATTGATTGGGCAGCTTCAATACCAGCAGAGCAGGAGGAGGGAAGAAAGAGAAGGAATGAATAATCCCTTCAAGCAGGACCAGGCTTCCTTGTTTTTAAAGCTCCAAAGTTTGGGGTTAAGTGTATTAGAAGCTCAAGTTTCATCTGCTCTGACCCTGAGCCAGGGGACTTTTCCTTGCACCCTTGGCAAAAGCCAAAATCTTTTAATCTGGCCAGAACCGACTGCATCAGAAATGCAGTTCTGCTGAAATTCTGGGTTAAAAGTTAACAACAAATAGGGACTTTAAAGGGCTGATTGCAAAACTTGAGCCATTCCCTGGGTTTCTCCAGAACTGACAGCACACGCTTCCCACCCTGCCTGCAGCCAGGAGCTGAGGAGCACTGAACATGCCACTATTACTACACCACCAGGGTTTGAAAATAAACCCAATTCACAGCACTGAGCTGAGTGATGCAAGAAGTGTAGGTTAAAAATGGAATAGAAGCAGAAGTGAAAGGGAAATAACATCATGAGTCGCTCTTATTTGGGCGGTGTGGATTCCCCTCCCCCTCCCTTTTCCTTTTCCCTTTCCTTTTCCCAGGGACCACATCACGTTGCAAACTGTTCATTCACAAAGTAAGAGCCTGACATTTGGGGAAGAAGGCGGACTTCGAAATCAGTCCTCATCACCCAGCACAGGGCTTCAGGAGTTGCATGGAAAATCAACTTTCAGCTTTTGCTAAGGGCACTGAAGAAGCAGAAAGGATTATGGAGTAGAAAAGTTTGCTGTCAGGATACAGGAAGAACAATTAAGTTTTTTGCTTTTAATCTTGGTGGGGAGATCACAGAATCCCAGGGTGGTTTGGGCTGGGAGGGACATTAAAGTCCATTTTGTTCTCCCCCTGCCATGGGCACCTTCCACTATCCCAGGCTGCTCCATCCTGGCTGTGAACACTTCCACGGGATGGGGATCAACACCTATTTTGCACTTGTGCTTTCCAGCAGACAAATGCAGGATTGCACTCATCATTTTCCTCCACATGTAAGCAAACACCCTTTGGTCTCTGTGTCTCCTCATGACAAGTTGAAATCACCAGCTCACCTCGTTTTTCCCAACCTGCAGGCACAGACTCCTGTGCAACAGGAGGAGGGGAGGCTGGCAGGGAGCCCAGAGTGGATAACTGATGGCATGAGATTATGGAGGGACTGGAGAAGGTGGAGGAAACAGAGCCAGCATTGCATTTGGCACTCTGTCCTTCAGGAGCACTGGCTCTCCCTGCCTTGCCTCTAAATCAGCTCTGTCACAGCCTGGGACTCGCTCTGTCTGCCTGGAGACACGCAGCTCCAGCGCTGTGCTGCTGCTGCTGCTGCTGCTGTGTGCAGGGTATTTTTGCTCAGCAGAAGGGACAAGCAGGACAACAGGGATGACTCAGTCTGCTCCTTGAGGAAGGCAGGATGTTATGGAGTACCCAAATGGGGATGAGATGCAGAGCCCACGCTTTGCAAGGATTTGCAAGGATGGGGAAGAAAATCATAGAATCATCACCATGGAATGGTGTGGGTTGAAAAAGACCTTAAAGCTCACCTCGTGGGTAGGGCAGGGACACCTTTCACTATCCCACAGTGCTCCAAGCCCTGTCCAACCTGGCCCTGGACACTTCCAGGGATGGGGCTGGCACAGCTGTTCTGGGCAACCTTATCACCCTCACAGGGAAAGATTTCCTTCCAATATCCCATCTAACCCTACTCCCAGCCTAAAGCCATTCCCTCTTTTCCGTGCCCTCACAGAACAGCTCAGCGTAAAATAAACCAGTCACCAGAGCCCCCCACAGCCCAGAGCCCCCAAAAATCTCACCTGTTGTGAACCTTGGCTTAGTGGGTGGCTCCTGCACGGACATGGGGAAGGTGGCCGAGGCGGGGGAGGACTGTGCCCGGGACAGGGGCCGGTGTCCCCCGAAGGACACGGGCATGCCAGCCGCCTCCAGCGACGCCTGGTAGTTCCTCAGCTGGTGAATCCGCTGCTGCTCCAGGAGCAGGGCTTGCTGTGGGCAAGAGAAGCAGGCAGTTGCTGAAAGTGCCTTCCCAAAAGGGTTTTTGAAGGCTCTCAGGCTTGGACTCCTGTCCCTCGCATGCAGCAAAGGAAGATGTGATGTTTCTAGGGCCAAGTCAGACAGGCACAACACATAGAGCCCCAGCCTGAGCCTGGTGCACACTGACAGGGTCACTGCCAGGGGCAGCTCCATCCTCCCCCACAACTCCCTTATCTTCCTCCCCCTGTGCTCCCACCCCACTGCTCTGGGACATTTAACAGTGAAACAGTCCAGGCCATGGAACAAGTCCCACTCAACTAGATCCCAGGCTGGAGAGGGAGCTCTTAACTGGGGGAACCAAGGAGCTGGTTCTCTGTGCAGCCACACCATCAGCTAGACAGGCTCCTGGTCAGAAGGGATGGCTGTTCCATCCCATTCCCTCTATAAACTCCCTCCGCTTTGATGCAAAACAGCTGCAAAGGAGATACTATTTTAAAGACTCCTGAGGTGTGACCATGGATTCAGGATTAAGGTGGAGAGGCTTCACTTTCAGAGGAATGGTATCACTGATAATTGTGCATCATCAGCAACACAGAATTAGAAAATCCCAGGATGGTTTGGGCCTTAAAGCTCATCTCTGCCATGGGCAGGGACACCTTCCACTATCCCAGGTTGCTCCAAGCCCCATCCAATCTGGCCTTGGACACTTCCAGGGATGAGGTGGCCACAGCTTTCCTGGGCAAATGTAGCTCCTGAGCAACATCCCAATGACATTCCTGGAGGACATGGACCAGCTCCATTACACTGTAATCCCTTGTAATTGGATTTATCACCTGCAATCCACAAGCCTTGGGTGTTTTCCCTCAAAAGTGAGCCTGGCTGGAGGCTCCAGGATCTCTAATTCCAAAGCAGGAACATCCTCCACTTGTCCCCTGTTCAGTCTTTTTCTGGAGAAATTAGTTTTAAATCATTAAACCAAAATACAGTCTCCTGCTGGTGGCCAGTGCTCAGAAATGTTAGGATACACTTTATCTTCCCAAAGAAACACCCACAAAGTGGCTCAGTGGCTCAGTAAACACAGTGACTGTGTTTTGTGCAGGTGATCCAGACTCTCCTCCCTCGGGTTTGCCAGCTGGCAGGTGACTCCAGGGAAGGAATCACCTGATTTTACATCGGGTTCCTGTAACCAGCCAACCCTCGGGAGCTGGCTCCCCTCAGAGTCTCCCCCTCAGAGCAGCACAAGGTGACTTCCAAGCCCAAATCCACGTCTTACAACAACCCAAGTGCCAGACCTGGCGGAAGAGCAGCTCCTGCTCCGCCTGCCTCTGCCCGGACTCCAGCTCCTGCTGCGGCTCTGCCTCCTCCTCGTCGCTCTCGATGGGCTCCTGCTTGACCTGCACCACGCTGGCCAGCCCCGGGGGCTCCTTCTGGCCTGCGGCCCGGTCGCTGTAGGGCTCCTCCAGCAGGGCCTGGTGCTCCCGCAGCTCCTCCTCCGTCTCCTCGGGGTGGCTCTCGTGCTGCCGCGCCGGCTCGGTGGGTTTGGAGATGATCTGAAAGAACCCCAAACTCATCAGAGAGCTGCCTCCCACCACGGTGAAAGCTCGCTCTGCTCTCCAGGCTCGCAGGAAGGAGCAGTTCTGAGTTATTGTCCCACAGTCCAGGCCCAAAAAAACGCAGGGAAAGGTCAAGGTAACCTTGGCGTCAAGGGCTCCGAAATCCTGTGTCCCAAGTAATGACACCCCCTTATTTTCCACTTCATCTTCCCTCTGAAGGAATAAGAGCCTCTTGTTCCTGCACGCCTCCAGATGCTGCTCCATTCACAAACCCGCAGAGCAACCATCGAGATGTTTGGCAATTAAATTTTGAAAGAATACAGGGACACAAACCCTCCAACAGGGCTTTTGCTGCCTGTTTGCTCAACATCACCTTGAATCACTCCCTGAATTTTTCTGTGAGGCTGAAATAATGATTACTTGAAAATCTGTACCCTTATGGAGCTGGTTAGGAGGAAACTCAGGACATGCAGCTGAGAGCAAACCTCAAGAGCAGCATTGTTCTAACCTGACCTTCCTAACCAGACACAGTAAACGTCTCAGAGAGGAGCTCCTAAACCTAAAGGAACAATTTAATTTTCACTGTAATTCACTCAGACTTTTTCTAAGTTCTTTGGCAAGATAAAACTCACAGTTCTCTGTCTCAGACTGCCTATGATTTTTATTTGGGATATAAAAAAAAAACCCCAAATGTGATCTGTTTTTAACTCCAGTGTAGGAAAACCAATCCATTTCCTCCCTTTCAAAGAGCTCAGGCTGCCCCTGTTTCACAGGCTTATAAAGAAACTGCTGCACTTTGAAAGTTGTCAGGGCAAGGTTTAATGAGGATTAGGTCATTGGTATGGTAAGCAATATTGATTTTAAATCTAATAAAGCTAAATCAAAACATGGTTATTGAACACATGCAGGAGGAGGGACTATTTGTCAGTAACTCGCTCTTTGAAGAACAGTGGCTCCAATCTGGAATTAAGCCTTTTTCCCCCCAAAAGCAGGAAGGAAGGCTCTGCCATATAACCTAAGCAAGGCAGAGGGGCAAGAATGGACTTGAACCTGGCAAGGGACATGAAGAAAGAAAAGAGGAAGACTAAGGAGATACTGCTGAATGAGGGAAGGCACCTGGTGGCACATGAGATAGAATTAATGCCTTATTTAAGACAATCCTTCAGGAATCCCAGGACTCTGACACCAGAGGAAAAGTCTCAAACAAGGAAAACTTCCCTTGTGAAGGAATTGCCAGGTTTAGGTAAGACTTAAAAGACCTGGATATCCTTAAGTCCATGGGACTCTCATGGGTTGCACTCACAGGTGATGGGACAGGAGGCCATGGGCACAAATTAAAACCCATAAAATTCCTTCTGGACACAATAAACTTTTTTTTTTTTCCCCAGTGAGTTTGGTCAAATACTTGAACAGGTTGTTCAGAGAGGTTCTGGAGTCTCCATCCTTGGAGATCCTTGGGCAACCTGTTAGAGGAGGGACACTGCCCTCAGTGACCTCAGGAGGTCCCTGCAAAGATTGAGAGATCAAAACTCCTCAAGGATTTTTGTGAGGTTCCCCCTGCCCACCCCCTCCCCAGTTTCATTCCTTATAACACACACTGAATAACCAAACCACATTAAGCTAAAAGTTCGTCTACCAATTTTATTTAAGCCCTCTTAGGCTTGATGAATATTATCTGTTTTAAAGATAATTAAATTATCATAAACCATCTGCTGCTTGGGGTTTTTTTTTCCCCTGCTTGGATCGAAGGTCTCAAGCTTTTGAACTTAATGCCTTTTGAACTTCTGAACTGCACGAGGTAATTGCTGGGAAAAATAACTTACAGTGCCATTGTCATACCTAATGGGAATAAGAGGCAGTGTCATTCCCTGGAAGTTTTAAATTATTCCTACTCCTTAAAATGTAAGAATTAAATGACAACCATGGTGAAGGTTGAGAAGACCAAGTGGTCAATGGCAAGGACATTTCAGACATTCTGTTGGCAAAGGGAATCTCCTGCTCTGTCACCAGTTCCAGCTGTTGCAACCCTGCCCTTAAAGGAAGATATTGCAGAGAACACACATTCCACATAATACATCCAGTATCTGCATGCCAGGCCCATCCAAACTCCCTAAAAATCTTCCATTTGTGCAGTTTTATGAGCACGTGCTCATGCAATTTAAAATCTGAGGGAACAAAAGTGTGAGGGGCTGGCTGTAATGGTAGTACTGAGAATGCTTGTAAATATATCTGAAATAGTAAGAACAAAGCAACATAAACAACCTCTCCATCCCTTAATTAGCTCCCTGGCTTACTCTGCCACAAGGTTACTCCTCTGTTTTCATACCCAGTGGCCTCTGGCTGTCACAAGCTGCCACCATAAACCTCTGGTAAAGGCACTGCCTCTCCAGCCTCTGGCAGATAACGACTTCACTCCAGAATAAATTACAGCTCTCTAGTCACAAGCTTTTTTAAAAGGCTCCATGCAGCTGGCAAGATTTCTCCTCCACAGCTTTGAAATACAAAGAACAAAAATTTTAAAAATGATAAAAAAACCAAAAAAACCCCACCAAAACCAAACAAAAAAAAACCCCCCAAAAACAAACAAACAAACAAAAAACCCCACCAAAAAACAATAACAACAACAAAAACAAAAACCAAAAATCCAAAACCCAGNCCCCCAAAAACAAACAAACAAACAAAAAACCCCACCAAAAAACAATAACAACAACAAAAACAAAAACCAAAAATCCAAAACCCAGAAAAAAACCAAAAAAAGAACCAAAAAAACACCACAACAAAAAAAAACACATAGCAAAGTCAGGTCATAAATACGGGGGAAACCAAAGAGTTCATAATTTTTCTGTGGAACATTTCATGAAGGGAGAAAAAGCTGCATTTTTCGCTAGGGACATCTTAGGTGGCATTGGATTTGTCCAGTAGATGTGATAAATAGAACCACAGAATCAATAAGGCTGGAAAAGACCTCCAAGACTATCAAATGCAACGTCTGAGCATCGCCATGCCCATCACTCCATACCTTCTTCTCCAGGACACCTTTCTCCACAGTGACAAGTTCCTGGGACACTGAGGACCTTGAAGATCCTACCAACAGGTCAGAGACATCTATTTAAACATCAGAGATCAATAAGGAGCCCCTGCAGAAAAACTATGGAATCCCAGAATGGTTTGGGCTGGATGGGACCCTGATCCCCATCGGTGGGGTAGTACAGGAGGAAAGCCAGAGGAAGAGAGGAGCCAGGAAGCAAAGGAGGATGTCAGCTCAGCCCTGACCATGCCATGATGTGCAGAAGCCAGCAGAACCCTCCCTTTTCCTCCCTCTGGAAGTGAAGGACGAACTCAAGGAAGAGACAGAACAACTCTTGGACAGCTGGAGACACAGCTTTGATGAAAATGAGTAAAAAACAGGAAAAAAAATTATTATAAAGGCTGAACTCATTTGACTTGACATGGCTCTTCCCATGTTCCCTTTGGGTTCTGATTTTTAACTTTTATAGACTAAGGAGAAACAAGAGATGATAAAGGATGACGGGGAGAGGCTGACTTGGGCAACAGAGTGCCAGGCAAAGCCTTCTGCAGCAGCCAAAGCCTACAGAAATCTGTTGGTCTGGTTTTCTTTTCCCCTGAAGCGATGCAACAGCAGGGGAAAAACAACTGTCTGAGGCAGCCTCAGTCCTACAGCTGGAAGGACCTGGAGACTGTGGAGCTTTTGTGCCTGGAGGAGAGAGAACAACCCACCTGCAAGGCTGGATGGGGCTTGGAGCAAAACTTCTTCTGATATTACAAATCACAGAATCCTTAAGATTGGAAAAGCCCTTTAAGACCATCACGTCCAACTGTTTCCCCAGCATTGCCAAACCCACCCCAAACCCTGTCCCCAAGTGCCACATCCACAGGTTGTCTGAACACTTCCAGGGATGGTGACCACCCCCACTGCCTAGGCAGCCTGTGCCAGTGCCTGACCACCTTTTCAATGCAGAAGTTTTTTCTGATCTTTTCCAACCTAAACCTCCCCTGGCACTTCCCTTTCGAACATTAAACATGCAAAAAAGGTGGGAAACAGACGCACAGGCTGATGGTGGAACATCAGCTCAATGAGAATCACAGAATGGTTTGGGTTAGAAGGGATCTTAAATTTCATCCCATTCCACCCCTGCCAGGGGCAGGGACACTTTCCACTGTCCCAGGTTGCTTCAAGCCCCATCCAACCTGGCCTGGGACACTTCCAGGGATCCAGGGGCAGCCACAGCTACTTGGATGATTATTCTTAATATTTTCATGTAAAACAACATGTTTTTCCTTAGTTGCCTTCCTGGAAACAGCAAGACTTGTTTTGGCTGCAGTCCCCTCAAAAATTTCATCTGCTGCAGACACCTAACCAGGGAACATTTAAGGACCAAAATCTCAATGTTTGGAAAATCACATGGAATTAGGAAAGGCCTGATTTGTGAGTATATAAATATATAAAATACTTCAGGAGTATTATTTACAGGAAATCCGCAAATTAAAAAATTAACAGGTAGTGCTAGCGGTCCTGTTAATAATTAAATAATCTTTTATTTTATTTTTAGTCCTGCCCTTAATTCTCCTACACACACGAAGGTCCTAAAATATCCCCAATCTGGGAAAAGTCTTTTCCCATGTCAGCACTTGGATGCTATCCCATGGGATAAATCTGCCATGTGCACGCAGCACTAGCACTGAAGTGATTTTAACTCGTGACTCCTATAAATCAAACCCTGGGAAATCAGTTTAATTAAACCCTCTCTGACTGATTTTGCTGTGGAGAGTGATGGACAAAGCTGGAAGTCAGAGTGCTCCAACAGCTCCTGGGAGGTCCTGGAGAAAGTCTGAATGAGCTCAGTGGATACGTCACATCCAAGGCTTTGGAAAAGCTTTAAAAACATTCACGCAAAAAATCCCTCCAGCTGACAACTTCACCGAACAAAGAACCTCAGCTCGCTGCCCTGCACCCCATGGCCCTGGTCCCAGGGAGTGTTTGGAGGGGTGAGGAAATGGGATCCCTGTGGAGCAGCAGCTCTCCAGGGCCTCGTGTGCAGGGCTGAGCCAGGGCCAGGGCTGGCACCCGTGGTGGCAGCGCTCCAGGAGGACAGCATTGACGTCAGTGACTTGTGTAATCATCCTGCCTCAGCCCCAGCCCATAAACAAGGGTTGGGGGTGGTGTGTGTGTGGGAGGGGGGGTTGTGACTTCTTCCACTCTTTGATCCAGCCCTCAGTAGTTGTGTTTTCTCACAGGACTGGAACGGTGGAAATATTTGGAGGAACCTCTGCTGTAAATGAAAGAGCAGTGATCTGAACGGCTGCCTGCCACTGGCTTGTCCTGAGCCCCAGACCTGCTGCTGGAATTATTGCTGTCCTAAGGAAAGCATCCACTGGAACTCCTTGAGAGGAGTGTTTAGAAAGCCTCCAAACAGTACAAATCCCAGAACGGTTTGGGTGGGAAGGAATCTTAGAGATGATGCAGTTCCATCCCCTGCCGTGGGGATGGAACACCTTCCAGTAGCCCAGGCTGCTCCAAGCCCCATCCAACCTTGCCTTAGACACTTCCAGGGATCCAGGGGCAGCCACAGCTGCTCTGGGCACCCTGTGCCAGGGCCTCCCCACCCTCACAGGGAGCAGTTTCTTCCACATATCCCATCTAACCCTGCCCTCGCGCAGTGGGAAGCCATTCCCTGTGTCCTGTCCCTCCATGCCTTGTTCCCAGTCCCTCTCCAGCTCTCCTGAAGCCCCTTTAGGCCCTGGAAGGGGCTCTGACCTCTCCCTGGAGCCTTCTCTTCTCCAGGTGAATGCCCCTAAGTCTCAGCCTTTCAGCAAACGTTTCAGTGTATCTGAGTAACTTCCATCACAAATACATGCTGGTGATGTCATGCCTGAGAGAGGTCCAAGGATGAGAGCCCACAAACACACCTGCACTAGAGACCCTGAAATCGTGCTCTTGAGTCTGCTGTGGAGGTAAAAAGGCATTGAAAACTTTGTGCCTACCTTGTTGATGTGCAGCTGTTGCTGCTGGAACTGCTGTTTGTGTTTCTCCAGGAACTGCTGGTGCTGCTGCTGGATCACCAGCTGCTGGAGGGCCTGGGCGTTCTGGGGCAGGGGAGCAGACTGGGTGCGCCCGAGCGGGCGGTGCTGCCGCAGCTTGTGGATCGAAGGGGAGACCCTCTCTCCACCCACCAGGGGCTGTGCGTGCAGGGGCAGTCCTGAAAGATACCAGTCTGAAGATAATATGGAGGAAAAAACAGCAGAGGAGAAACAAAAGGAAGAAGAAAGGAAGGGAGAAAACAGCTGTTGAGTAACGCTGATGGTGACAGTGATACCACGTCAAACCCAGCCACCTTGCCATCTACAGCTGGAGCTGCCTTGAGAGAGAGCAGATAAATTAATCACTGCACGGAGCAATGCTTTGCTTGGTTTGAGTTCTGTGTCTGCTCGGTGACTCAGAGACCCTCTGGAAACATCTCATTTCTTGAAAACAGCAACACCTTACTGACATTTCTGTCGCTACATGAGACCACATTGGTCTGCAGAAGTTTAAACCTCGCAGCTCACTTTGGCTTAGGGACTGACCCCAGGTTCAATTCAAGCTGCAGGAACCAGCTGCCTCCCTAGCATGGCTAGGGCTGCAGTCACTTTTGGGCAAGAAGCCCTCTGCTCTCCTCAGGCTTTGGTTTAGGAGAGGGAGAAGCTGCCCAGAAGCCTGCAGCCAGCTGGATGCTGAGGATTAGAAACACCTTGGCATTTGTGTCCTAGGATGTGACCTCCTTTCCCACCGATTCACAGAACTGCCCTACGTGGAAGGAGCTGACTCATGGGAGAGCCTCTTTTCTCAGCAGACTTACAGAGTTTCTCCCACTCTCTGCTTTTTCTGAAAGGGATTATGTGAAAGGGTATTTGATTTTATAAATGCATGTTCCTGCAGATGTCGGTGTGTACACACACAGGTCTGTGTATGAATACACGGATAATTGGGAAAGATGTGCTCCTTTTCCCTGAGAACACATCTCCTCCTCTCAAAAGTTCAAATCAGACAGCAGAGCTTGCAGAGGATATTTTGGAAGACCACCTTCCTCCAAGGCAATGGCCAAGGTGTTCCTGGGAAAGCTTTCCAGGAGACACCATGTTCACAGAATCCTGGAACGGCTGGGCTTGGGAGGGACCTTAAAACTCATGTCATTCCATCCCCTGCCATGGGCAGGGACACCTTCCACTATCCCAGGCTGCTCCAAGCCCTGAGTATGTTCCATCAGGAATAATGAACATCAGGACATGTATCACAACATGGAGGATACTACCCAGAGTAACCATTCCCAAGAGGAATGGCACAGCTAAGGAATTCTAGTCTAGCTTCCCAAACTGGCCATGTCTACCTTCCAGCCCAGAGAGAGCCATCACAGCTAATTCTGCAGCTGTCAGGGGACTATCTCCAGAGCTCAGGGCTCTCCAGCAGAATCCTAATAAACTCCACTTTATTTCCAAGGAGTTTTCAAATATTAGCTGCAGCTTGGCAGCCGGTGCACTCAAGGCTTTGGGGACCACATGTGAGCTCGCTGCCTCTCAGCTGCTGCCTCTGGAACGTGTGTTTCTCCTTGTTTCTCTGTGCTGACTCTTTCTCCTGAATGTTGGGCTGTAACACATTGTACTCGCTCAGAAAGCCCTGCACGGAGCAGGTGGCGTAGAAGGAATTCGCTTGGAAGTAAACATAGTATGCTGGAAACTGAGGGAAGCAAACACCACACTTCTCTGCACCAGCCTCCCCATATCTATGTGCTCCCAAGCTTATCCCAACCCCGTGGATATTCCTGGGTTTTGGATGTACAACCAGCCATGAGCTGCAATGCTGCAGGGGCTGAAGCTTCCCAAGAATTTCCAATAGAAATGGAAGGAAGGGAAGGAAAACCAACACGTCAGTAACTAAGGCAGAACATCCTCTGCCCCAGCACCACACACAGGAAACCAGGAACACATCCCAGTGGGAATTAATGTTTTGAATCCAGCTTATTTATAGCCACAGGCCTTCCCACAGGTAGTTCATTCTGAAAACGCAGCACCGGGAGTGACTCACGGCAATTAACATCCTGGAAAGGGAACGCACACAAACAAATACAATCTGCTGGGAGGCAGCTGATTTTGCCACGGCTTTGCTATTTATATTAATGATGGAAAGGAAGTGTTTTAACCTGTGATTTTCTAAGTGCGTGCCTTTCATACTCTCATGGAATAGAAACCATCAATGGAAAACAGGAATCGTTAAGGTGCAACGATTTTGCCCTCACTTTGATCTGAACTGGTCAGAACTCTAAACAAATGGAGTTCTCAACTTTTACCAACCAACTTTTGCTGTCCTGATGGAATAACAGTATTTATTTTCATCTCATCAAAATGAGGTGGGAGATCCGATTTTGGAAAAATCACCACCAATCAATGAATCAACAAAGGTTTTATGTTCTACCTGCGGGGTGTAGAGGTGATGCAGGACTTAGAGGCTGCCTTGACAACAACCCAACAGATCCCTGCTGGTTTTCCTCTCTTCTCCAGGTGCCCGAGTGCTGCCCCCAAAGCGCTCACCTGTGACCAGGGGCGTTTGTGCAGTTGGCTGTTCCAGTAGGACCATGTGCTGCAGGAGAGGGTTGTGTGCAGTTCCCCCATCCCTCTCCAACGTTGTAGTGCTCAGGTAGGGAGTGAGGTGAGTGCCAGGGAATAAGGAGATCCGCTGCTGTAAGGCTGGGATTGCAAGCCTCTCCGCGTCTTGCTGCGTTTGTCCCGCCTGCAAACGCACACGGCACAGGGGGTTAGGAGACATCCCAGAGGCTGATCCCCACCCCGCTGACATCCCAGAGGCTGATCCAGCCCCACTTACACTGGAAGGGCCGGTGGCAGGCAGTCCTAGCGTGATGTTGGGCAGGGAGGGCGAGGTGTAGAGCGGGAGCTGCGTCACGGAGCCCTCGCGGTTCACGAGCCTGTGAGCCAGGCTGGTCTGGAAAGGAGAGTGAGAACGGGGCCCTGATGAGAGCCCATCCCCAGAGCCTGCCAGGACACAGCACTCACAAGGACAAGGCAGCAGGAGGGGACACAGAGTCTCCAGAACTGCACAGACACCCCAACAATCCCACCCCGTGCATCACTAGGAGAGGTGTCTAAACACTCCCGGAGCTCTGGCAGCCTTGGGGCTGTGCCCTTTCCCTGGGGAGCCTGGGCAGTGCCCAGCACCCTCAGGGGGAAGAACCTTTTCCTGATCTCCAGCCTAAGCCTCCCCTGAAACAGCTATGTGCTATTCCCTTGGTACTTGCACTTCTCAAAAATTTGCCTTTTTAAAGGTAAAACCAATTATCTTAAAAAAAAACAAAAGCTTTACAACTGATATTTTTCTCTTTAGCAAATAGCAGACAATTTATGTTATTTACTAGCGTGTGTTAGCATAAATCAGACCTCAAAATCTCATCCAAAAGCCTCAAGGTTGCATTTATGGAGCTATTTCCTGATTTTCAGGGTGAAATGCAAGATTTGCTCAGTTATCTTACAGGCATTTGAAGCAAGAACAGTTTAGCAAAAATACCTTTAATTTCTAAACAAGACTGATTTGAAATACGCACTAGAAAACCCATTATAAAAATTACAATAAAGTGCCTGATTTTCCTGTTAGGAAACCAGTGTTCTGATCACCCTGAGGTCTCTGCGGGTGATTCTCCAACGTAAATAGAATTTAGACTTCAAGAAGACTTCTACAGAAGTCTGTTAAACTCAGGTGCTGCTGTGAAAAAGGGGATTTTGTTTAACTCAATATTCTATTATGGGGCAATTTGTACCTACATCGTGGCTGTCTCATCCCTGTAATTGTTCAAGGCCAGGTTGTTCCACCCCCTGCCATGGGCAGGGACACCTTCCACTGTCTCAGGGTGCTCCAAATCCAAAATCCAGCCTGACCGTGGACAGAGATGAGGCAGCCACAGCTACTCTGGACAGGCCGTGCCTTTTTTTTTTAACAGACCCAGTGTAAAAAACCTTCATTTTTCTCTCTAATCTAAAGTGACTCTCCATGTGATTATTTGTACCCACTCACTTCTCCTTCCAAGTGATTTTTGAGCACTCCTGGCAATTTTGCTTTAATTTAAATTACATAATGTCAGTGTGCCATTGAAAATAAGATACTTATTGTCAGCAGAGGAATGAAATATTTTACTGATATCATAAATGAATCAAAACTACATCCATTTTCCCTTTGAACAATCAATACTCTGGAGTTGTGCCTCAAAGCCTCTCCTGGGGATTTGATATAGAAAACAGAGGAGAGAAGAACACAGCGGCTTGATGCTCTGAGCATATGGGATTTGGCAGCATTATCACCACTTTAAACACACAGCTCCCATCTCTGGGCTGAATTGCACACAGCCATTTCTGAATGCACAGTCTGCAGCTGTACTCCAGGAGTTTTTACAGCCTTGTACCAACTGCAATGGCAGTGAATGCTGTGTGCCTTTCAGAGAGGGAAAAACCTTTATAAACAGTATTTCAAAACAGAAAGTGTCTATTTTAAAGGAGGCAGGGCTGCAGTCTTTCCCCACTGAAGGCACTCAAATAATGAACTTGGGCACTATCTTCCAACACACCTGGTTCAAGGGCTGATGCAGCAAACTAAGAAGCAGTGAGATATACTTCTCATTTAAAGTGAAACATGAAGCTAAGAATGAAACACAACATTATCTTTTCAGAAACGCTCAAATATTTCCAAACATTTAATGGTGGGAACATGGGAAATTCTGGTCCATTGGTATTAAAGGGATCTCCAGCACCTGAGCTCCCAGGTCATACAACTCCAACTGAAGAAGAGCATTTTAAAGACACCAAACCCACTTATTTTTTTCCCAAATAGGGGCCAATGGATCAGCTGGGATTACATGACATGAATGATGAAATAAAATGCAGAGTTATTTTTCTTTGGGAAAGAGAAAGGCTTGGGCAGGACAGGGGTTTTTTTCCAAATCATTTGTACTGCTCGTGCCCCAGCCTAAGTCACAAAATTGCTGCATTACAAGCAGTTGATGGAAAGACTTTTTCTTCAGTGGTCAGTGTCCATTTGATCAGGTGTTGGTGGTCTAGAACCAGATGATCAGCTCTAATTATTAAGTTGAAAAATCAAATGGATGAGGAGGATGCTCCAGCTTCACATTTACCTGCAGGAGCTCACTGCGACTTCATGGAATGGTTGGGGCTGGAAGGGACCTTAAAGACCACCTGATTCCAATTCCCTGCAGAGACTTTTGGGAAGCTGCCTGCTCTGTTTATGTCACAAAAAATTGTCAAATTCACTAGTTTTTCCATCAGCAGCAACTGGGAATTTGCAGTTTGCTAAGGACAGACAAGACCAACAGCTCCTGGATCAGCAAAACCAAAACTCAGAGTGCTTGTCCTCCTGGGGCAAGTGAAGCCCCCATCTCCCACCATCTTAATCTTCACACAAATTACCTAAATCTGCAAGGTTTACGATGGACTAGAGTGGCTGGAATGTGTGCTGGATCATTTGGCAGGGAAGAGGGTGGAGCAGGAGGCATGTTCCCCATATTAAATACTGTTACACTACATTAGAAATAAAAATAAAGTGCAAATCTGTACAAAACTAGAAAGCAATAAGGGCTGACATTTCCACCATCAGAAGGCCTTTTCAATTCTAAAGGAATATTTGTGGAGAACAAGCCTCAGCCTGTTTTTGGAGCCCTGGTGTTAAGACAGACTCTATTCATGGGGAGAACAGCTAATGGGAAGCTGGATGAAAAGAAATGCACCAGTAACATCAGACAACCACACTGGTTTTCTACAGGCACAGTTTATAGTGGGAGCCAGCTCACATGGCCCAGACCCCTTGGAAAAGCTTGGCTCCTGGATTACTGAACACAGAAGCTGCTGTGCTCAATCCAACCCCACCTCACCCAGGCCAGCACCCTGCCCTGGGCATCCAGCGATGCCTCAAGTGATGGTGAAAGTTTATGGGATTATAAACCAGCACATGGCACCAAGCTTTCAGATCCCCAGTTGTGGAGGAAAAGTTTAAATCCATTCCCTTTAATCCAATTATAGTTTGGTCATATTTAGACCAGCCTACTGCACACAATAAATCCACCCTATATACAGGAATAAAGTCCCCAAACACTAAAATACTTTCATTTGACCTTGTTGAATCCCTTTATTTTTACTGTCTCCTCACTACAAAACCACTGCAAGTTACCACAAGCTGCCTGTGAGCTGGTCCAAACCAGATTTAATAAACAGATAAGGCATCCTCCAGGCTGAGAGGTAATTCCCAAAGTCTGCTCCAAGTCACAAGTCGGGGTTTTCCTTTCGTGTGGTTTAGTCCTCAGACTCTCCCAAAGCTGATGGGTGTTACAAACCAGAGGGAAGGAGGGCTCTGTACCTCTGCTTGGATACTCGTGACTGATCCTGCAATTCCGTTCTCGGTGCTGATGTTGTTGGAGCTGTTGTTCGGAGAGCTGGGACCAGATCCAGGAGCGCTGTTGCATGCAGAGTCTGAAAAACACATCCAAAACCAACTTTTAACATGAGAAACCATCTCTGTGATGGTATTTAGACAGATAACAAACCCTCAAGTTTTGTTTTGGTCAAAAGCAGCCCTTCCCCTCCTCCTCCCCTTCTTCCCCGTAAATCTTCCCAGGGCTCTTAAAATACCAACAAACACTTTCAAATGGTTTATCCAAGTACCTACTCAGCATATTTAAGTCTTCTCCCCATGGGGATTTCTCTTAGAGTGTATTAATAACTTGAAATATGATTGAAAGATAATAAAAGGCATGGAAGGTTTGAAAAGGTCAGACTGGAGGATGTCAGAGTTGTTCTGCTTCATTTTTCTGGAAGTGCCTCTCTCACCCTCTTTCCTTCTAACCCTAAAGACACCTCCTTGCATCAGACCTCCCTCAGAAGGTATTTCACCCGCTGTATGGCACAGCTGCCAGTGTTCCTCCTTTTATTTGGGAAGGTTAATAACACCCAAACCTTTTCATTTGAACTTTCCTCGTCCCCAACCATTTACAGTAGGAGAATCTCCCAGCAGCTTCAGTGGCTGAGGCTGCAGCAGGCTCCTCATCTCTCCAGGAGGAATAAAAGCTAATTTTTACAAGGGCCTGGAGGGACAGAACAGGGGGAATGGCTTCCCACGGCCACAGGGAAGGCTTAGAGGGAATTGCAGGAAGGAATTCTTCTCTCTGAGGGTGATAAAGCTCTGGCGCAGGGTGCCCAGAGAAACTGTGGCTGCCCCATCCCTGGAAGTGCTCAAAACCAGGCTGGAGCAACCTGGTCACGTGGAAGGTGTCCCACCAGAACCCCCTGTGTTCTTCAGGGATGAAACATAATTTCTATTCCCCAAAGTGGGACTAGTTTAAAAACTTATTTTCCGTTTAAAAGTCCCTTCTTACCACGACAACTCAGATACTTTTCTAGCAGGCTCCAGGCTGGCTTCTTGAACCATGTCCATGCCAGTGAGAAATGGAAGCTTCCACTGCCATTTCTGAAGTCATTGCAGGGAAAAATGGTCAGCCAGCAGAAGGTGATTTATCCTAGGAGCCATGTGCCATACAGCATTGTGTGAGTGAAGGAAATTGGATTTTCAGGTCTGAAAGGCTGCCAGAACCCATGGAAAATGCTCTCAGGCACAGGCTGGGATTTTTGGGTGTCCTGTGCAGGCCTAGGGTTGGACTGGATTATCCTTGTGGGTGCTTTCTGACTTGGGATATTTTATGATTCCACAACTTTTAGCTCTTGAAATCCTCCTTCCCCTCTGCAAACAGAGAGGTTCTGACACAGAGAAGTGCTGAGGCACCCCAGGGTCTCCCAGCCTCACCTCCCTGTCTAAAGGGAGCTCACTTTGAGTTTGACAGAGTGATGATCGTGTGCCTCAGAGCGACACAAGCCTGGCAAAGCCCTGGGTGGTACTTACACAGAGACATCCCTAGATGGTGCTAAGAATTAGCTTTATGGTAATCTCATCACGTTCTCTACTATGATCCCACTTGCAAACTTTGGTCCTGGAAGGACAGAACTTTTCAACGAGAAACTGTCAGTTGAGTAGTCAAAAAAAAGTTTTATATAGCTGTGTGTACAAAACTCCTGGGTCAAGAACCTTTTCCTATTTTCCATCCTAACTGACACAGCTCCAGGTGTGTCCCTGGTCAAAGGAGCAGAGATGGGAGCTGCCCCTCGTGAGGGAGCTGTGGATGGGGACGAGGCCTGACCTCAACCTTCCCCAGGCTGGACAATTCCAGTGTCCTCAGCTTGGTTCCACTGCTGCTGAAGCACAGGAAGGAGACAGGAAGGGATTTTGGGAAGGAGAAGGGGGTGAAGGACTGAGCAATTGTCACTTACCCGCCGTACCTGTGACATCCAGCGGGCGCTTCTTGAGCGCCGTCACCACGGGTCCGTCCTTCCTGCGCAGGAGGGGGCTGCTCCTCCTCTCAGCCACCTTCTGCTTTAGTCTGGAGCGCAGCTTCAGGTTGGGCTCAGAGGCTGGCCAGGAAAAGGAAACAGTGTTAGGACTGTATCAGCAGTGTTTTACTCAGCCTGCAGTTGAGCTGAGCTGAGCTATGTTGAGTTGAGTTGAGTTGAGCTGAGTTGAGTTGGCTGCAGTTGAGCATTTGCAGGAAGCTAAATTAAATTAAGTCATTTGCTAACAAATATTTGGAACACAGATTTTTAATATAACAAACAGGTCCCAGCCCATGCAACATCTGAATTCAACAACAACAATGACAGGCATTTGAATTAAAAATGTAATAGTCATCCTGCAAAGTCTTCTCCGAACAAAGACACGGACTCGGGATTAGTGCAGAGTTTCCCACCTCTGCCCAACCCAGCGGCAAACCCAGCTGATGGGATCCAGCAGAGGAATGGCTGAGCCAGCTGAGATGCTGCTGTTGGTTATCTCTGATGTGCTGCTGGAACGGGCAGCTCCACACCCTCGGAGTCATCTGACCCCAGGGTGAGCTGGCTGAGGGTGGGACGCCAGGGCACAGGAAAAGAAAACACCAAAATCAAACCCCACAAACAAATCAGGTGATTTTTCTCCCTGCTGGTTCCTTGTGTCAGCTGGAGCCAGTGTCAACTCAAGGGAAAGGGCATGAGAGCGTGGCCAAGGAAAGCCAGGGAAGAGGAGGTTTGTTTGTTTGTCTGGGAAGCAACTTGGGGTTACATTATCACAGCCCCACAGTTCAACCCTATCTAACAGCACATCAGACACCTGGGAAGTTCCAGACTGCCCAGGGCAGGCGTGGATGCATTTCCTGTGACCACAGCCTTGTGTATACCACACTTTTGAGAGACTCCCTCCAAAACACAAATTCTGAGATCCCAAAAAGCCAAGGCAGAGCTCCTGGGAAGCCCCAGCACCCTGGGGCCAGGACAGCTGGTGACAGCGCACGCTGAATCTCCATCAGGGTCACAAAGCTTTAATTCAAGACTCCTCCTGCAAGATTATTTCCTCTGGGAGATTTCTGATCTCCTGAGCCCTGAGTGAAATACCTGCTGTAGGGTTTGAGGGCTCCTGACAGAGCTGAGTGAACCAGCCCCATCCTTCCCCTTCCTCAACAACTCCACTGCTTAATCCCTTTGAACCACAAATCCTGTGCTCACTCCATTACCAACCAACACACTCCAGGGCCAATGATCTACATTTCTTTAGGAGAATTAAAACAGGGCTTACAAACTGATTTGAATTAACTCAGTCTGGCTGCAGCTATGTTTCCCTTGACCACCAGGTCACGTCAAAGATCAAGCCTGTCCACGTTAATTGCAGGGCTCGAAAAATCAGAAGGCTGATGAATTCAAGATCAAATGCTTGAAGTTAAGCCATCAACACAGCGCTTTGATGGAATTTTGGGGGGGAAGAAAATTTAAAAAAAGAAAGGAAAGAGCTTTTTCGTGAATGTTTTGGACAGAAAAACGCCAGCAAGAGATAAAGGGAGCACTAAAAAAAAAGTGCTTCCTCGAGATGATGCTTCAAATGCTGAATGAAGTGCATTAGCAAGGGGGCAATAATCTTAGCGAGAGAGAATTTGCATATAAAATGGCAGGGGACTGAATGCAAATCTGCTCCCAGGGCAATATTAAAGACTGGACCAGTTCAAACACAAGCTCAGGCTCCAAGCAGCAACTTCTCAGAGTTCTCTTCGAAACAGAAGTCAACATGATTTTAAAAGCAGTGTTTGAGTACACACCACATCCCACATCCTTACATTCCCAGCTTTAATTTGTCCCAATTTCTGAGCATTAATAGCTGCCTGGATAGCCACACTTATGGCTGGAATGAGATGATCTCTAAGGTCCCCTCCAACAAAACCACTCTGGGATTCTGTAGAAGGGTAAGGTGCCACAGCTGGATGCTGATATGTCCATTGTAAATCAAGGAGATCTAAGCCTATGCTACACCTGTTGGAAGGGTCTGTCCTCTGACAAAGGAAAACATGGCAATAAAAACTGTATTTCAGCCCAAATTTTATTCCTGGTGTTCAGAGGAGGGATGGTTTCTCTTGGGAACACACAATTAATTAGGTGGCTTTTAAATACAGAGAAGGATTCCATTTGAAACACCTTAAAAATGGGCAGGGAAACAAAAGATTTGGGCTCACAGATTACCTAACACACCCCATATTAAAAGCCACAATAAAAACCTCCTTCCAAATAACAAAGAGGTGAACAAACATAGAAAATGACAGCCTTAAAAGAGAAAATACCTCCAGTGTAAGTGATTGCCAAAGCAACGTATTGGAATTTGTCAGATTAAACTATTTTAAGGCAAAATCACTCTGTGTTTTCCCCTTCTGCTAAGGGATCGAGTTTCGAAACACCAAAAGGTCTATTTAAAGCCCTGCTCTGATTTTGTTGTTTATCCCTCAGATATAATCCCAAATCTAACATGGCATCAGGACCTCAGAGAGCATAATCCCTACACGGATTTAATTGGGTGCTCCAGAGCCCAAAGTAGGTGAATTAAAATTCAGCACAGGCAGCGCAGCAGAGCCTCAAACTCACAGAATTTACATAAAACCTATTTTATAGTAAAATAATTTAGGCTTGTTCACATGGTTTTTTAAACTATTATATAATAAAAATATTTTAAAGCTGAAGAGAGCTATCTTTCACAAGTATAAAACAGGAATTTAAACAACACAGAAACATCAATACCTGACAGTCGGTGCAGGTTCAATGCTGCCTCAGGAGCACCAATTCCACTGGAAATCTCCCCAAATTCCCCCTGCCAGGCAATATGCCCAAACAAAGCCTTACTAACTGGAGTAAATTTAAAAACTGGAGACTAAATTACCAAACCTAAGTTAAAAAATTACTGCTCCTCTACATCTCCAGGTGAAGTATTTAAAACAAATGCCATAAAATTAGAAAAATTCCTCTCCAGCAAACAAATGAAGCCCATGCCCAAATCTGAGTCAGCTCCCACAAAGCCAGTGGGATTTCTTAAGCACTGACATACTTAATTTGGCCTATAATAAGGATTTATACAAAGAATATTTTGTTTTCCTCCAAGTAAATTAATAACCAGAACATAAGGCAAAAGCTTCCCTGGTTTTCACAGGCTCTAAACCAAGTTACCCCTCTTATACATCACTGTGTGCAGCAGGACCCATGTAATCCAATTCTTCCAACACTTACGTCATTCCCATTGTTTTTTTCCTAGAATTGAAGCCCCTAAGCTGCTGAACTAATCAGACATTAAGTCTGTGGAAGTCAAAACCTCACCAAGTCCCGGGCAGAGTTTACCCTGTTCCCACTGCCTGTCTACATTTGTGGAATAAAAGCAAACAATGCAGCATGAAACCCCTGCTCCTAGTCCTTGAACATCTTCATTTCAGCAGGTGAGGACTGGAAAGGGATGTTATTATTATTATTATTATTATTATTATTATTATTATTATTATGATGTTTCAGACGAAGCTTTACTAGTCAGGCAAAAGCCAACAGAATTATCTGGTCTCCCTTCTAACATCCATGAGAAAACTCCATGAGGAGAGGGAGCTTAAGCTGAAGGAGGGAAAGGGTCAGATGGGATATTGGGAAGGAATCGTTCACTGTGAGGGTGGGCAGGCCCTGGCACAGGGTGCCCAGAGCAGCTGGGGCTGCCCCCGGGATCTCTGGAAGTGTCCAAGGCCAAGCTGGATGGGGCTTGGAGCAGCCCAGGATAGTGGAAGGTGTCCCTGCCATGGCTGGGGGGGAATGGGATGGACTTTGAGGGTCCCTCCAAGCCAATCCTGGGATTCTATGAACAGTGCAGGCCTCTGGCAGCCCCTCGGAAGCAGAGATGAAGCTGGGAGGACCAAGGAGGAGGAGGGTGGGTTCCCTGAGTGACTGGGATCCCCCAAAGGTGACACTAAACCACAAGATTTTGTTTGGTCTCCTCCTGGAAGAGGTTTCTCTTCTGGTGCACCACACACAAAAAGCGTCTTCATGATTCCACAATCGTTAAGGCTGGACAAGACTTCTGAGATGACCAAGTCCAGCCATCAATCCATCATCACCACAAACCATGTCCCCCAGTGCCACATCCCGTTTTTTTGAACACTTCCAGGGATGGTGATTTCACCACTGCCCTGGGCAGCCTGTTCCAGTGCCTGACCACCTTGTCAGGGAAGAAATATTCCCCAATATCCAAACTAAGTGTTATTTTTGGATCAGACAGACTGACATCCTTCACTTGGAGCAGGACAGGGTATTTCCAGCAGGGATTTCTCCAGGGCTCAGGGCCTCCTCTCAGTGCATGGGTTTGTGGGAAGCTAGGTTTCCATGGTGGATGGAAGGACAACGTGGGTGGGAAGGCAGAGATGCTCTCGAACTGGAGTGACATTCCATGCCACACAGAGCTCCAAGATTTCCTCTGGATTATACTCGCGCATTACACCAGGGTTTCTCACTAGTCTATTTTCCTCCAAACAACCTTTTGTCCTAAAACAAACCACTCCAAACACTCCAATAATCAGAACCAGTTCAGAGGGACGTTACGCTTTCCTTGACAAATGCAGCATTATAATTGTTCACAAATCCTTTCATTTCCCCTTTTATTTCTTTCTAAAGGCAACAAGTTCACACCAATTTCACCTGCTTAGCTGCAAATAATATCCAAACAACTCCAGTTTTCTGCAATACCAGCAACATCATGGGATGCTGGATGCTTTCTGCTCTCAGGCTCCTCTTTTTTGCATGGAAAACGAATCATGAAGTCACAGAATCATTTAGACTGGAAAAGCCCTCTAAGATCACCAAGTCCAAGAGAAAAAGCATGTTAAGAAGGGAAATAATTCCATTGAAATCTTCATGATGGTAGTGGTGTCAGCTTTCTAAGTAACAGCAGGTTCTAATACATCCACTGCTCCAATTTCAGAAAGCAGGGAATGCCATCAACAACCTCATTCCTGGGGAGAAAACGAGGACAGGATTCCTTGGAAATGCAAAACTGAAAAGCTCTGCTAAAACCCACTTCAGCAGCTCCAAGAAAGGTGTTGACAAACAGCTCTTGGAGTTATCAAAACAGGCTGTCCCAACCCAGAGTCTAAAATCATTCCATAAGGATTCTCCAGAGATTCTCCTTAGAGGATCACAGTGCAGCACATAACAAATGTTATTAAGTTTGGGAGACACCAACTTGATCTGGGAGCAGAAGAGGTCACTTAGAATTTCCCCTCTCAAAAGCTGTCAATAAAACTCTGACATTAAATCTTACACAGAACAAAGTAAACTCCCCAAAAGAGGAAATAAAAATCCTTGTGCTAATCCAGGTATTTAACAGCAAAGGCAGGAGCGCACCAACCAAACTGATCTTAGATCAGTGAAAAAAAGGAAGAGCCCCAAAGTACTTGGAGAGAGGGAGCAGACTGAAATCAATCCCCCAGCCAGGCTAAAAACAGGATTCAAGCAATTAGTAACTGCACCAGGAAAACAATTTCACACTGAAATCAAACAAGCAAGAAACTGGAGCATAATTTAGGAAAACAAATCAGAGAGAGCTGGATTTCAGGGCATGGGAGGCATCGGGAGCATGATGCAGGAGCTGACTGTTCCCCCTGCTGAAGGCTTTCAAGCACTCTGAAGGTATCATTCCTGCACATCCTCCCTTTCCCATAACCTGTGACCATCAGGATGCTTGAAATAAGAGTAAAGAGACAGAATATTGCAGGGAAATAGCAAATTTGATGGAATCATGGAATTGTTTGAGTTGGAGGGACCTTAAAGCTCACCTTGTTCCAACCCCCTGCCATAGACAGGGACACCTTCCTCTAGCCCAGGGTGCTCCAAGCCCTGTCCAACCTGGCCTGTAACACTTCCAGGGATGGGGAATATTTATTCTTCCCAAAAATGTCTCAACCTGCAGGACACACTCCCAGCTCTGCAGACTGGGAGAAATGATAATTCCAACTGCCTTCCCACCACCCCCTAAGCCGCCCTCTCTCCAGCAACGGTGCTGGTTGGATTCCAGCCCTGGTAATCAGAGCTGTATTGTGATGGGTTCTGTTATTTGAGCTGCAAATATTTAATCAAATTTAATAAAATTGGACTACACGATATGGCGGTTTTAAATTACCAACACAAAGCCAGAGCGTTGCCTGGTGCCAAAAATCTGAAAAGCTCACCCGTAATAAAGAACTTTATTTAGGATGGGCTCCAGCCTTCCCTGCCTTTTGTTTACACCAGACTGTTCAGGAGCCTTTCTTCTCCAAGCAACTTAACATTCTTGGCACTGGGAATTCTGCAGGATATTGCTGTGCCAGAGCCTGACGTGCTGTTGCGTTGAAAGGAAAATAAAAGAAAACAATGAAAAAAAAAATTCTCCCCTGAACCTTACAAAAGTGAGCTCGTTTGTATCCCAGACCAGTGCCCAGGAGATTAATGCTGGTGCCCAAAAAGAACAAGCGCCAGCATTCTGGCAAACCAAAATCAGCTGAACATCCTCCTGCTGGAAAACAACAATGGGTTTGGTGGCTTCCACTCTTTAATAATGTGATTAGCTCCATTTATCATCCTTAATTCCCCCTGTCTGACAGCAGGAGTGCACTCAGCAGGAGCTTTGGTGAGATCCCAGTTTGGGAAGCGGCACAGGGTAAGATGTGCAGATGTCTTCCTTCTCCTGCAGGGATCCCCTTCCAGGACACTGGGAGCAGGAAGGGCAACTGCTGCTCAAAGCCAATCTGACAAGGTGCCCTGAGGTGACGAGCCAGGCAGGTTTGGGAGCATGTGAAAACCCATTTTTACAGTGGTAATGCTAACAGGGTAGGAGCGGATCACCTGGCATCACAAGGCATGGGAAAGAGCTAAAAATCTCTTGGAATCAGGCTGCCCACAGGCCCTAAGTGATAGGTTTGGTGCCAAGGGATGCTTCCCTGCGTAGAAATGCTGTGAATCCCCAGGGCAGCCTGGAAGCTCTTCCATTTCCCAGGAGCAGAGAGGAGAGGATGCCCTGTCCTTCAGCAAATCCAGTTTTCTAAGCTCAGCTTTTGGAGTCCTACAGGAAGGGCACAGTCAAAAGTACCATCCCCAAAGCCACAGGGGCACCTTTCCCAGGGAAAACCCACATCTTGGAACCAATTTTTGACTGGGTTCCTGTGCAGCTGAAGTGCTAGTTACTCATCAAGCAAACAACCCAAGGGGGAAGAGAGACAACTGCACAGATCGGAACCCAAGCAGCAGGGCAGGTGCCATGGTTCCTAGTGAGAAATTCCCAAAAGGGGAAAATTTCATCACTGAAAGGCTGGTCAGGCATTGGAACAGGCCTCCAGGACAGTGGTGGAGTCACCATCACTGGAAGTGTTTAAAAAACCTGTGGATCTGGCACTTGGGGCCATGGGTTAGAGGCAGCCTTGGCAGTGCTGGTTGAAGACTGGATGATCTTTGAGGGCTTTTCCAACCTTAATGATTGTGTGATTTTCCAGAGAAGCTTTTTTTCGGTCCTGAAGTGAATCCCAGCATGGCCAGTGAGCATAACTGCTCCCTGAGTGAGGCTGAGCCCTCAGAGCTGAGCCGTTCCCCGAAGGCAGCAGCCCCGAGCTGGCTGGGTTTGGGAGCCCAGGCTGTGCTGGCTCAGGCATGTGCTATGGAGCTGGGGAGCACAGCCAAGCCAAACAACCTGGTTTACATAATACAGGCTTGAGGAATAACTGACCTGCTCAGCCACCGTGCAGGGAGAAGCCAGACTGAAAGAGAACTGTCTAGGTGTGAACCAAACCCTCACAGGAAGCCCTGGTGCTCACCCTGGCACAAACCTCCTTATTTACCTCAGGTACAAACTCGCACATAAAATGCAAATCCCCCAAGAAATGAACATTTTCTTGGTTCTTTTCTCACTCAGCAAAACATAGTTAGGCTGGAGACACATGGATCTCTGTGAGAGCTTTGGGTTTGCGAAAATATCTCCCAAACTTTGACACGCGGCTGTGCTGTCTCCTGCGCTCCTCACACAGCCCAGAGCAGTCCCAGGCTCCCTGGAACACTGGGAGCACAGTGACAGGTGAAGGGGGAGCAGATGGAGAGGGGGCTTGGGAAACAAAGCACGGCCTGGAATCCAGCTTTTTGGCAGCATCCCTTCTTTTTCAGGAAAATCAGATCAGAGGGCCGAGCGTGACGGCAGGGATGGCTGGCAGCACGGTGAGGGAAGGGCAGCCCTACCTGTTTTTCTGAGTGGGAAGTCGTCTTTGGAATCGTACATCCCCAGGACTGGGTGGTTGTAGGTGCCGGAGATGCCGCTTTGGGGTGGGGAGCTCTGGTCCAGAGAGCTGTGCTGGGTCTTCCTGCACAGAAGGAAAGAGAAGGAGAAGGGACAAGCTTTACATCGGTGACACGCAGAAGGAATGAGAATAGCGCCTGCCACCTCAGGGAGTGAGGAACCAGGCAAAGGCAAAGGCTCTGGCTTTCTCCTCCTGGGCATTCCTACAAAAAGCCCCACTAAAATCCAATATACAGGAGGGTAATTAACTTAGTTTCAGTGTAAGACTCCACCTTGGCTCAGCTCATGCAGGTATTTAACCACGAGTATAAATTCTAAGACTGTAACCTGGGCTGGGTTTTGCTAAGTCATGTTCCTGAATCTCAGCACAGGTGAGACCTCAGCTTCAGCACAAGTGAACCATTTCACTCCCCAAAATAAATCCCAGGCTTAGCAGACAGAGTCCAAGGCTGAAGCATTGCACCTGGCCAGCAGCAGCCATGCCACACAGGTGGCCCCCTGCCTTTCCTCCTGCCTGTCCTCCCATCCCAGAAGCTCAGCAGAGACGGGGCCAAAGCACTCAGCACCTTTCCAGCTGAACTTCCCCGAGATGATAATTTATGGCTTTGTTTGAGCAGGCTGCTGGAAGTAAATTACAGTCTGTTTGCTGAGGATATTAAATAATGAATGAGTTTTCTCAGCCTCCTACCAGTTTGTTGGCTGCATCTTTCCTGCTTAATGACTTGTGCCCAGCTTTGCTGTTTCTCAGGAGCTCCACCAGCCTGGGAGAAGGCTCCAACCAGCAGAGCAGCTCCATCAGCAGAATGACTGATTTAGCCAAGCAGGTGACACTCACTGGGCTCTCACAACTTCATGATCTTTGAGGGCTTTTTAAATAGAATTTAAACAGAATTTAAACCCCATATTTCTTCTAAATACCGATGGATTTGGGACAACAGAAAGCAAGCATTTTGCCAAAAAACGAAAGTGACTATTTGAAATTTTGTACTGCCTGAAAACCGAGCTGAAAATATTCTCCACAAAAGGTTCTTCAAGGAATGAAAACAAGCCATTCCCAGCTGAAAATTGCACTAATTCACGCCGTTTCTCGAGCAGTACTAATCCCTTGAGTGCAAGCTCAACTCAGAAGTTTGCTGCTGAGATCCAGAGCATCAATTCCACTGCAAGTTAAAGCCTTCAAAGAATAAGGGGCTAATGAAATACTAGGAAAACACACTGAATTTTCTACATAATTACCAAAAAAAAGAGAAACCCTCTGCAAATTTTATTTGAACATCAACATTTTCTACTCCCACAGACCTTCTAGTGGGAGGTGTCCCTGCCCATGGCAGGGGGTGGAATGGGATGGGCTTTAGGGTCCCTTCAGCCCAAAACATTCTAGGATTCTATGGAAGTATGAATGACTGTGGTTTCCCAACCCTCCCTCTTCATCATCCAGATTTCTCTGTACATAAAGAAAAATTATTTCTGGGGCTCTTGCAGGGCTGTGTTTCCCACACCCACCCCATGCTGTGCCACATCCCCACCCCTGAATGCCCCCACGCACACTTCAGTCTTCACCTGCAATCAAAACAGAGACAAACTGAAAAAAAAAATAATCCCTCCTGGGAAGAGACGTGGCTTTTTTCTGCTGGGATCTGCTCATTCCATGGGAAGGCAGCACACAGAGATGTTTCACTCCGAGGAATCCTACGTGCTGTGATCTGAGAGCCCTGAGCCCTATCAAGTCACACAATGACAGTTTTGGCTCTATATGAGCAACAGACTTTTTTTTT
>VXBC01002697.1:454312-497198 GCA_013399945.1 Ploceus nigricollis | reverse complement strand
TTTTTTTTTTTTTTTTAATCATGACCTAAGCAGCACAATCAAGTACATTGAAGCTATTTTCATCCCTTTGTCAGGCAATGTGCAGGAATTCAAAGGGCCTGTTTAGATGTGCTCCAGGGCTGCTGAATGACAGATATTGAGCTCTGCAAACAGGAATACATTCCCTGGCTCCAGGACTGGGGTCTGACGCTGCTTCCAGCAGCATGCACTGGTCTGCATGCCCCTTCAGGAATGTCAGAGCTCTGGGGGAGAGGAAATTGGACACTACATGGAGCTTGCAGACATTCCTGAAAGCACATCCCTTCATTCAAGGCATCTCCCATTCCCTGAGCTCCTTCAAACACCCACATGCACAGACAGAAAGGTTGGAGTGATGATCTTGGAAGTCTTTTCCAACCTAAATGATTTCACAATTTGATATTTCATCTTTCAATCATGTTCAGCAAGGTGCACTGAATATACATTCAGACATGTGTACCTGTGCTGGAATGTTTTGTGTTCACACCCCTGCATGTTGGGATCATTCAATGTGTAATTTAATGTGTAATTTAAAGTGTAATTGTACCTAACTCCTCACCAAGAAAAATACTCAGTTAAACTCCCTTCCATGGCTGCTAGCACATGGAGCAGCTGCTTCCCAAGCACTGCTGACAGCTTCCCAGGGAAATCACAGAGAGCAGAAATTCCTGCGAGCTGGGCTGCCCAGTGTGTTCAGAATCCAGGAGAGGGACAGTCTGACAATGCAGTTCCAAAGAACCTCTTCTGCTGTTGCCTATCATAAAATTCCAGAGTGGTTTGGGCTGGAAGGGACATTAAAGACCACCTTGTTCACCCCTTTCCACCATTTAGCCCACCATTTGGCCCATGCTCAAGGCCAGGTTGCTCCAAGTCCTGTCCAACCTGGCCTTGAGCATTTCCAGGGCTGGGACATCATCCTAGAAGTCTTTTCCAACTCTAATACCTCTGTGATTCCATGCCAGCAGAACATTTTTCCTGTCACAGCCACTGACGTCAGACCATCATGGTGCTCAATACCCTTAGGAACCGTTTTTTTTCCCCAAGCAATGCTTTCCATTTTTTTTTTTTAAAAAAAAAAAAAAGGAATTCACAAACCTTCATAAGACCAAGGGAAGTGCTTAAAAGCAGGCGTGTTGCTTCGAGAGGCTCTCCCAGCATCTGTTACCACTTAATTGCCTCACATGCTCACAGTGGGAGCGTGGAGTGGATCTCCTGCAAGCCCCGCTCGCGTGTGCTCAACCCAGCCACCACCCAACTGCATCACAGCACAGCTATGCGGGGACAGGAATGTCTCCAGAGCTCAGCTGGAAACCTATGAGATGCCATATAAATAAATACTAATATGTCAGGAATTTAAAGGTTGATTCTCGTTTTGAAAAAAAAAAAAAAAACAACAAAGAAAATAAAAATTTTTTTAAAGTAGAATGGAAAGGAAAAAAATCCTCAACTTCTGCCTGAACAAGCGAAGGGTGCATTTAAAAAATCCTGTGCTGCTGCCATCTGCCCTCCTTGAGGGCTCAGCAGGACAATTCAGCACTGAGAAAGAGCTGTGAGGCCCCAAGGCTTTGTCCATCTTGGGTCAGAATCCAGAATAACAATCCTCACCCCACCACAAAACAGATGGAAAATGAGGGGATGGCATGACCTGAAATCTTTGTGCAATGGTTTGTGTGCTCTCTGCCTGCTGGCACACCTGCAGCATCACAGGGAAGGGCTGTTAGGATGCGTAAGTGCCACAACAAATCCAAATCACGCTTCGGTGCTCAGAAAGTTCTCAGCATCAGCTGAGGGAACATCCTGAAACCCCAAACACAACGTGGCTAAAAACCTGCAGCAGCCCTGGCCTTGCATCACAGAGAATCCCAGGATGGTTTGGATGGGAAGGGATTTTTAAAGCTCATCTCATTTCACCCCCTGCCATGGCAGGGACACCTTCCACTAGCCCAGGGTGCTCCAAGCCCCATCCAGCCTGGCCTTGGACTCTTCCAAGGCTCCAGGGGCAGCCACAGCTTCTCTGGGCACCCTGAATTCTAACTGACCTTGTACCACTCCTGCATTAACTGTTATTTTAACCATCCCTTAAAGAAATGGAGGCTCAGAGTCTTCAACCACCTTTAATGAAATCCCCAAGTCTCAGATTAGATTTTCAGAGATGTATTAAAGCTGCTCAATCTCACTTTGCCTCCAATAACATCTGAATTCTTCTGCCAACTCCACTTCAGCATTTCTGTCCTGGCTCAGAGCTGGGATAGCTTTCAAATTTCATTGCAGCTCAGCGTCTGGAATTTGGAAACATCTTCTGGCTATGACCTCATCCTCCCTGTACACATGTTCATTTCTTAAGACTTAAAACACTGTCAGTGCTTCAGCTTGAACATTAATTTCATGGCAAAATGAAATTACTTTTGTAATTCAAAATTTCATGAATTTTGAGGTCACTAAAGCCAACATCCAAAGCACTTTGGCTTTTTATTTAATAAAGACAGTGACAAAATCATAGCAGTGGAAACTTCCAAGTCACATCAAATTTCTAACTGTCTTTAGTACAATGAAAAAGTTGATTTCTGAAATTGAAACTGGAGACCAGCAGTTGAATATTTTCAGTTGAAAATGGAGATGTTGGGGCAGTTGTGATAAAAAGTGTAGACTGGACCCACTAGATGGTTCCAGTAAGAGCCAAGAAAACAAAACTTCCAAGTTGGAGAGATTAAGAAGAGCAGTAAGCGTTAAAAGCTTTAAAATGCAAAGCTTAACTACCCTGAGCTGCAGGAATTCACTGAATCATAGAATATCCTGAGCTGGAAGGGACTGACAAGGATCATCAAATTCCAGCTCCTGAACATAAAAAAACTATTCCTCATTTGACTAAAGTTTAAGTTTTAGAACACCAGGTGAGATCAAATCCTGGGTGAAAAGCTGGAGGACTGTTAAAAGCTGAACTCTGACTGTAGAACTTGTGAGTTTGAATAACTGTGGATTACAGATGACATGAAGACCTCTCTCTACACATAGAGCACTGTGACACCATCATAGCAGACACAAAAACCACTCACACTGGAACCCTCTGGAAAATGCATTTTGGGAATGCACAGGGATCTTGCCACTGCTCTGGCGCATCCCACAAGCACATGAGATGTATTCCCTCAGGGAACTGGGGACAAAGGTGGCACTGGCTGAGCCCTGCAGAAAACCCAGCACCACTTACCCGTACCAGAAGCGAGGGTCGCTGGATATGCAGTGGTTGAGATTCCGGTGGGCCAGAGCCTTCTTCTTGTTTAACACGAATTCCTGCAATTTCATCTTCACTTCTGTGCTTGCCACTGCACCTGGGATTGAAAAAAAAATAAAAAAGAAAGGTTATTAAATCAATTCACATGCTTGAAGGAATTTTAAATTTCTAAAACACAGCCCAAATCAAATCTTTCATTTCGAGTCCAAAAAAAAAGAACTTTGCTTTCAAAGAGAGAAGAACAAAGTGCCTCCAGTAAGGAGCTCTCCCATTTTATCCCTTTAGCTTGGCATAGATTCACAAGTTATGTTTGAAAACACAGATGAAATTGGGTTTATTTCACCAGAAGAGGATCTTACACTTGCATAGAAGCACACTCAGAATAAAGCACTTGTCTAGAGTATCCCAGCTCTCTTTGAACCAAAGTTATTTAAGAAAAGGGGTCTTGTGCACCCTCAAGTTGTTAAATGTCACATCTAAAAGCAGAAGGGGAATGAGCCCAGTGGCTCATGTGTAGGTTTTGTCTCGAAAACTCCTGTAAACAGGGACCTCTTTGTTCCCAAGTCTCTGTGCACACCACGACCGACGTAACATTTCGCTTCATTTACAAGCGCGCAGATCTCTCACTTCAGACAGAAAACCTAACATTTAAAAAAAAATTAAAGAAAGGGAGTCAGTCATTCTGCAGAGCTAAAATGTCAACTGTGTAATCCCTAATCATGATTTCCTGCACAATGGAGAGCAGGCTGTTCCCCTGACATGATGGATCCCAGTGATCATTGGGTTGACAGCCCAGACTCCCAGGCAGGGCTCCTGACGGAGCAATGCATCCCAAGTTTGGCAAGGGGACACGTGGAAAATGATGGTTCATCCACACTGTGGCGTAAGGCAGGAACTCCAATGGAAAATATCTGGGCTAGGAGGAAAGGAAAAGGCCAGGGAAGCTGCCGGCTCCACTGGGAACAAGAACTAAAAGATCACCCTGCCATGTTCTCGTGTCCTGCGCCCTGCTCGATGACAAGGTGACGTTTGACATGCTGGGAGAACAATTCCTGGGCTCTCTCCAAGAGCAGGGAGCTGCAATGCTCCCACAAGGCACTGCCTAGAGCTGTAAAATGGTTCAAATGCCAAAGCGAGAAAATTCCCTTTTTTTGGAGCCCTGTATTTCTCACCAGCTCCACAAACACAGGTTTGGTGGAAAGTTCAAGCGAAGAGCTGGACATAAATTCCTGAGTAGAAGGGGTGAAAAATTCATGCTTGAAAGCCTTCTCCCTCCAAAATGTGTCATCCTTAATCCATTAGCATCCTTAGAACACTCAAACCTGGCTGTATTCTTTCAGGCTGGCATAAACCTCTTACTTAGAAGACTTGAAGTTCAATATTTTTGGAGTGTAAGGTTTACCTCCTTTACTGGAAGGTGAAAGATATCATAGAACCTCAAGAGCTTTGGGTTGGGAGGAACCCTAAGGATCATCTAATTTCAACTCTGTGCTATGGGCAGGGACACCTTCCATAGTCCCAGGTGGCTCCAAGCCCCATCCAACCTGGCCCTGGACACTGCCAGGGATCCAGGGGCAGCCACAGCTGCTCTGGGCACCCTGTGACAGGTCCTGCCCAGCCTCACAGGGAACAATCCCTTCCCAATATCCCATCCATCCCTGCCTCTGGCAATGGGAAGCCATTCCCTGTGTCCTGTCCCTCCATCCATAGTCCCAAGTCCCTCTCCAGCTCTCCTGGAGCCCCTTTAGGCCCTGGAAGGGGCTCTGAGGTCCCCTCGGAGCCTTCTCCAGATGAGCACCCCCAGCTCTCCCAGCCTGGCTCCAGAGCTGAGATGTTAGCAAGGAAGGAGAACAAACTCCACCTCTCTCACATTCTCTTCATATTTCAGATCAGGACAATTTTAGCTTCTCTTTGCCAAATTTTATGATGTGAGAAAAATAACTTAAGTATCCTTAAGCACTGAGGTGCGATAATGATTCTACACCACAGCACTTCTTAAATAAAAAGTAACTTAAAAATAAAACTGTAGCCATGGGAACAGGATCTTCAACTTAACATCCCCAAATTCTAGGTTTTTTCCTCTACACCTCTGTGTTTCACCCAAAAGATGCTTTGCTTCCATTTTCCAGAGATTCGGGTGTTTTCATTTCTTTTCAGATTACTTTAATGAGTATGGCCAGGTATTGGTTCTAAGGAGAGGCCCAGCAAAACATGGATTAAACATCAACAGCTGATGGCAGCAGCAGGGGGAAGTGGAAATGCTTAGACCTCTGGTCTTTCTAGCACTTAAAAAGGTCTCCCAGACTCCATTTTTTTCCTACTGAAAAAGTTCTTGGAGCTTTATCTTATTCCCAGATCCCATCCAACATCCCATCTTCCTTCCACCACTTCTCCCATCTGAAACCAGACCTGAGGAGTTGATGGCACAACTTGGCAAGGTATTTGATGTATTTTTCCCCCCATTCACTTGCAGAAAAAGCCCGAATAAGCAGCCCAGAGTGTCTCTGATAAGGGACATTGTGAGGCCACAATCATCTCCTCAAGTGCATAATGACGCAGAGTGGGGAAGGCATCCACAAGCTGTAACCTCCTGAAAAAAATCCCCTCATGAATGGAAATGCTTCAAAAAGGGGAGAGCTGTGAACTCGACTATGTCTTAAAAAGAGTGAAATTCAGAGCAGCAGAAAGAGAAGAGGAGTGCAGCGTGCATCTGGTGTATTTTATGGGCTTAATATTCTGCCTCCATTAGGAATGCTGCCAAAAATACTTCAAAAAATGTTAAATCAACGAAGAGAGGATACGCTTCCTTTTGAAAAATGCTAAAATGGCATTTAGTGAGACAAAAATGAAGATAAAGCAGAGAAACGCATTTCTCTCTTCCCCTCAACTCCCACAAGCTCCCTGTGCCCTCAAGGAGGTTCCTCCAGCTTTCTGAGGCTCCTTCATGGCTCCCATTTGCCTACCACCACCCAAAGCAGTGGTGCTTTGGCCACTTACTCTCTTTCCCTTTCTCTTTGTTTTTCAGCTGCTGCAGTTTCTGCTCTCGGTGCTGCTTCTCCAGCTCCTGCTCCTGTCGGTGCTGCTCCAACTTCCTCTGGTGCTCCAACAGCTCCTGCTGATGCTTCATGGCCAGCATCTCCTGCTGCTGCTGCGGAGAAGGGAACAAGGAAAAGAAGCAAATTAAGACCATCAGCCTTCCCATAGCCAAAGCAGAGGCTGCAGGCAGGTGACAATAACAGTGCTTCATTCATGGCAAGAAGGACAAGCACGGGCCTCCTTTTATCTCCATCACCTGATTTTAAATAAAACCCCACTAGGCCACCCTCAATATTATTTGTTGCACAGAGAAATTGTAGAAATTGTGGCTGCCCCATCCTTGGAAGTGTTCCAGGTCAGGCTGGATGGGGCTTGGAGCAACCTGGGTTAGGTGGAAGGTGTCCCTGCCCATGGCAGAGGGTGGAACAAGATGGAACTTAATGTCCCATCTAACTCAAACCACACAGAGATTCCATTACTAATTACAAAAAGAATTGCTCCAATAGATAAAAGAAATAATTCCCCAAACAATTTCTCCAGGAAGGATTTTCCCTGGCCCTCTCAACTCACCCATCTTCATGGGAATAATCAGGAGACATGGTGTCTAATTAAGGTAATCATTTGCAAAGTTTCCATCAGATGGGACATTCAAGGCTGGAAGCACCAAAGGCTCCTGCCCCAGTGCAAGTCCCCCCTGGGCTCCCCAGGTCCCAGCAGCTGGGAGGTGTCAGTGTCCCACCAACCTCCAGGATTTCCCCAACCAATTCCACCAGGAATTCTGGGGTGCATCCCGCAGCGCAGAGCACCCCGTTTGGGTGCAGAGGGGATCCCCATGGGACTGAGGGTGGCAGTTTGATGCGCTGTGTGAGGGGACGCCCTGTGTCCTGCGAGGCTCTGGAAAAGCAGGGGTACAAACAGCACATCCCAGCAGCCTGGAGAGGAGCGAAGGGATCTCTGTGGGGCTAAGAACTGCTTTTTCTTGAAAAAGCAGAGCCGAAACGATGACTGCCCACCTTCCAGTTTGATCTGCACCCTGCCCAGCAAAGTGCGGGCCAGGCCAAGAGCGTGGGCCGCTCCTGGGCCCCCTGCAAAGCCCTGGAATGCTGGAGCCCTCCGGAGCCTCCAGAGCCCTCCGGAGCCTCCGGAGCACAGCGCCCACCCCGCACTCTTTACATTGGCAGCTTATAAACCAAGGGATTGATCGGAGCTGGCAGCCTCCAGCCTCAACAGCCTGGCCTCTCCAGGGCTACGCTTAATGGGGGCCTGTGCTCAGATACCACCCACTGCTCCTGCAGAACCCTCGAGGCGGAGAGGGATCGGGAGCACGGAATTGTGGAATGGTTTGGGTTGGAAGGGACCCTAAAGATCACCCCGTTCCAAGCCCCTGCTGTGGGCAAGGTCCAAGCCATGGCTGTTAAGACAGGGAATCTGCTCTCTCCAAGAACATCTCAATCCATCCTTCTCCTAACCCTGCCAGCTCCTGCATACACAAGACTCCCACCCCAAAGTTTTTTCTTCTCCTTGACCACATTTTCCTTTTAATCCCTTTAGCTGAGATTCTTAGGGTGTCCTGTGCAGGGCCAGGAGTTGGACTTGATGATCCTTGTGAGCCCCTTCCAGCTCTGGATATTTTAGGCTCCTCTGATTAATTTGTGGCATTGCACATTTGCACCGCCCAATGCTTCAGCCGCGGATGCACAATAAATACAAATAAAATCACACTATTCTATGTAAAGATGGAAAAAAAAACAATCTAAGAGGTATTTACAATCTGCCTGGCTATCTGCTGGAAACTCTCCATGGAGGAATCCCTGCTGCTGCCTGTTCCAAGCAGGCAGGCTGTTGTAAAACACCAGCAATCCAGTTATTTTGCAGTGGCTGCACCTATGCTCCCGCTCCTAATTCTATTGAATTATATGTAAACAATCAAAAATCCACACTGAAAAAAAAAAAAACAAGAGAAGGAGGAAAAAAATAGAGGAAACCAGCTATTTTTGTTTTCTAATTAAGCAGCAGCTTCTACTAACACGTCTCCATTTGGGGAAAGAGTCTCTTTCCCAACTTCCAACAAGTCCACCACATGGTGGGCTTTGAGAACCTCGCCATGGAAAGTATGCAAATGAACAATATTTAATGCACAATATGGTAAAACAGGTTTTGTTATTTTTATGGAATCAGGAGCCTTTTCTCTCCATCTGCAGTCTCCGAGGCTCTGCGGGCTCGGCTTCCTGCAATGGTTTACATACATTAGGCTGCTTTAGAAGGAGCTGTGCTTTCATTGACATCTGGAGTGAAATGGGAATGAAAAGCCCAATTTGTCGCTGGATGGTTTAGGGAAGTTTCATTAGGGATGTATTGTCTCTGCTCATTTTGACCCCGGTTTCCACAAAGCCTATTCTTAATATAGTTTTTCAAATGGTTTCAAAGTTGGGAAAAAAAAATTAAAAAAATAAAAAAATGAAACCACATCTCTGATTGTACCCATGAAGAATGAAAAGAAATCACTGTTGGTGTCTGCTGTAGCCTGGAGAAACAAAAAAAGAAAAAACCTATTCGGGTGTCTTCTCTGGGTTATTTCTCCACACTTACCAGGAATATTGTGGGAAGACAAAAATTTAGGCTGGAGATCAGGAAAAGGTTATACCCCCAAAGGGTGCTGGGCACTGCTCAGGCTCCCCAGGGAATGGTCACAGCCCCAGGCTGCCAGAGCTCCAGGAGGGTTTGGACAATGCTCTCAGGGATGCCCGGGTGGGATTGTTGGGGTGTCAGGAAAAACATCGGTTTCTGGTTCATTTAAAGCAGTCGAGGCAAATTTGAACAGGCACTGCCCACTTAGACCCTGCATGTTCACCACACACAGCTGGGGCAGGGGGTTTATTCCCCAACTGTATTTCCCAAACACTGAAATTTCATTACAAAGTGATTCACCGAGGGAAATCCCTGGATCTGAGACTAACTCAGCCCCAAGTCTGAGGAGCACTGTGTGACAGACACACACACATTGCATTAGGGAGCTCAGAACATCTGAATTAGGTGCTCTTGCCAAAATCAATATTTGTAAATATTCATAACTATGGGGATTCCTGCATATGTTTAATGTCACTGCTCCCACTATTTCTGAAAACTGCACAAATGTTCAACTGTACCTGCAGTTAGTGTTGCTGGTGCTCCTTTAGCATAAATTAATATTAATAAAGGTAACAGGGAGGATGCAGAGCATTTCCAGGTATTTATCAACCGTCAGCCTACCATGAGGACTCAGCAATCCAGAGGATTTTGCCACCATGTTCCTCAACTGTCTTCAGTGCTCCAGCTTGTCTGCCTGGAAGGGGGACTGACACCTTGTCAGTAGGTAAACTGTCACAGAGAGACCTCTTTTTTAAGGGAAATGCAGCAAAAGTGGTTCTCTTTAGTCTTTGCAGTGCCCTTCCAGGAAGCGTGGAGTGCTGACACCAAGATCCCATTTCCCAGAGAGAACCAGGATGGATTCCATGGAGACACATTGCATTAGGACTTCCACAACCACTCCTCCAGCTGCCAAACAAGAAGCCAAACAAAGAGATCCTTCCTGCCTCCCCAGCTCAGACTGGCTCCTGAGTGTTTAGAAGAGATATTTTGAATAGTAGCAATTAGTGGAAGGGAGAGCATGGAGATAAGCACAAGCCTGGGTGAACAGAAGTTGGAACGCTGCTGGGTGATAGATATTCCCTGCCATGCAGAGTTGCTGTGTCCAGCTCCCAATTGCATCTCAATCCACACCTGAGATCAGCTCCAGCACGGGGGGATATCAAGGGAAAGGTTCTTCTGCCACCTGTCCTGGCCAAATTCTACAGTTTTGGGAGTTTAAATCAGGTTTTCAAAATGATCTTTGGGCTCAGGCTCTGTAAAAATAAAGTCAAATCGTAGGTGAGGATGAAGAAAAACTCCCCAAGAAAGTACACATCAAATGACCCCCTGAAAAACCCTTGGCTATGGGTGTAAGCAAAGCACAGGCGCTGGGATTTCTGGGAGATGGATTTCTGGGAGATAGATGGATTTCTGGGAGATGGATTTCTGGAAGCACTGCTCTGTTGGGTTGTTTCACAGCGATCCCAATGCTGGCTGGACTCTGTGCCTCATGTTTCCCCCATCCTGTTTACTGAAGTCTCAGGCTGTGGCTCCAGTTTCAGGATCTGCTCTCTTGGCTCCGTGGCGGCGTGCTTGGGATATCTCCTGGAGCACCGGGCAGAATAAATCAGCTGTGCTGGGAGACAGGAGAGGGGAACATTGTGGCTTCCAGTAGTAGCCAAGACACAAAGATCTGGGAGAACGAGCACCTCTCACCTCTTTTCTGGGACACGCATCCCACGTGCCCCCTTCCCGCCATCAGGCAGCTGACAGCCGGCTAATCCCGTGCCAGAAATTCCCATGGGCAGGGCATTTTCTGCAGGGAAATGATCCTTCCCAGCCAGCAGCCCCCTGGGCAGGAGACTGATCTCATTTAGACACATCCTACTGAGAATGTCTGGTGCTCAGGTTTATGAGGCTAAACCGTCTCCAGGACCGGGAATGATGGCGAGGTTCCCTTCACGCCAGCTCCGGGTGACAAGATCCCACGTTTTTACCTTGGCAGCTTTACATATAGATATGGAATTTTGTACCCCAGTCTCCTACCCACGCCATTACCTCTCCCAAAAGGCTCAAAGCCCTCTGAGCCCTGAATAACAGCAAAGGTTCAGCACTGGGAAAGGTTCAGCACTTTTGCATGAGCCTTTTGCTCCCTGACTCCCACTCCAGCCTAACTTTCCCCTTCCTCCAGAAGCAGAATATCCAACAGCCTTTCCAGAAAGCAGCAAGCTCCGTTTGTAGTATCCAGCACATTCAGCTCCTCCTCCAATTTTCCCCTTTAAAGCTGAGGAAAACTCCTTTGAGTTTGCCTCTGGTGGGCTTTATTTTTGAAGGGGAGGGAATCAGGAGCAGGGTGTGCCCATTCCAGCACGGATGGCAATAAGTAAATCAGAAAATTTGACTTAAACCAATCCCTGTAAACTGAAGAACCACATAAATTCCTGTAAAGGAGGAGTCCTAGATGTCTGATGCTAAGTAAGAGATGAGACCTTGGTCCTTGGAGGAGCAGTTACATCCTCTGTGAACTGTTTTGGGGTGTTTTGGGTATTACAGGAATTCCACATTTCTGGACGTGAATGGATCAGCAGTGGTGTACACTAACAGGTAAATATTCCTGGCATAACAACAGGATCCAGTGGGGTATTTTTTTATTCCTGCCCTGATTCTCTGTGTTCTCCTTGATTACTTCCAATTATTTTCTAAGTTCAAAATTAAGATAAAATCGGAGTTGAACATTTAGGTGTGGGAACTGCCAAAATATCCCTTCTGCTGTTGTTTACTCTGAAAATCTAAACTGACAAAAAAATAACCACGGTGCCCCACACATATTTTACTCCAGAAAAATCCGGAGTTCCCATTGTGCTCTTTCCAGCCAACCAACCATGGCCCATCTCAGAAGAAACCAAAAGTAAATGCTTCTTCTACCAATTTCCAGTAGCTCTGTAAGGCCCAGAGCAGACAAATTTCCCTGGATGAGCATTCCAGCTTCACTCCTGACACCACCAGCAGTGCTTGGATGGCAGGAAGATGCCTGAATTATCGCAGCCTGATGCAGGACTCCTTCAACCAAGAGATGGGGTAAAAGGTGTCCAAGATGCTCCATGGATTTGTTGACAGAACCAATCCCTCCATGTGCAGGTTTGTCCTCACCGCTCTCACAAAAGATCCTGACTTTGAGGCTGAGGAAAAGTCACCACCCACCCCCTTCAAAGGGAGCAAACGCTCTGATCTTCCAAAAGTTTTCCCCAGGGTTGCTTCCATCAGAAGTTAAGTTTTGCAGGATCTAAGGTGTAAGTTTTGGAGTGGGCTCAGTGTGCCAGAAAAGCAAGGCAAGGTCACTGAGAAAGAACAGGAAGCCGTCTGGAAATAGCGCGAGCTCCAAGGTGTTTGAGTAGTAACGAGGCACAAAATGTTCAGTCTGGTCTTTTACCACTGACTGTACCCAGCTGCAGCTTCCTAAGATGAATAATCTTGTCATCCCAGAATCCAGACAGAGGCGGACACCTGGTATCTCTGGGCTTTTCAAGTTCCTCTTGAAAGGGACACGGGCTGTGAGGAGCGGGTGTGCTGTGGAAGAGTGGCACAAAAACGAGCTGAGGGAGCCCTTCCACGCCGGCTGCTGCAGAAAGAGAGCACGGAGGAGACAGGCCCAGGAACGGGAGCTGTGATATCAGGGGGTGGGATGGAAGTCGGCCCTTCCAGAGCCCAAGGGAAGCGAGTGCTTTGCAGGAGCCATGGTGCTGCCGGCAGCGTCCTTGGGGACACGGGGAAGGTGCCACAGGGGATCAGCAGATGACACCAACCTTAGCAGCAGAGCTGAAACATGCCCAGCTTTCCCTGCTGAGCAGGAATCAACATGGACTCAACATGGAGAGGCCACCAAAGAGAAGGACTGGGAGCCCCACTAAAGGACGATGTGATTTGGGCCCAGTGAGCTACCATGGAATGATGGAATTGGTTGGGTTGGGGTGGGTTGAGTTGGGTTGGGAGGTACCTTAAAGATTATCCAGTTCCACTCCCTGCCATGGGCAGGGACACCTTCCACCACAGCCCCACCCAGCCTGGCCTTGAGCAGCTCCAGGGGTATCCTGCAGGCAAACCTGCCATTCCATGGGCAGGTGGCTCCACATGAAAGCAAGGAGCAGTTTCTCCCCTCAGCATCAGCATGACAACTATCAAGTCTAGACATCTTTGGGAAAGAATTACATTTCTTTACAGTACAGCAAAATCTGTCTGGAAGATTTCCTGCAAGATTCTCACTCCCTGAAACCAAAGGAATGGCCCGGGAGTTTCACACCGTGTCTCTGAGTAAGAGGCTGATCCCTCGGATATGTTACTATCCCTCACTCAACGTAAGAATTCATTCTGTCAAGGGAAAAAGAACAATTTCAGGATCACTGCACAGCAAACATCCTCCTAAAGCTCCTTTCCCTGCTGCTGCTGCTTCCCTGCCCATCCTGTCTATGTTGGACGCACAGCCCAGCACTCCCTGTGCTACGGTTGCACACAGTCCTTTCTCACATGGTGGGAAAATTGGGAATGGAATTGCACGCCCGCAGGTGAGGATTTCAGGCCCACGAGGAGCTGGGAGGCTCAGCTGCCTCCCTGTGCTGTTATCCCGCCACCAACGTGTGTCAGCATCCCCAAGAAGTTTCCGGCTGTGGCTGTAAAACAGCCAGAGCTGGGAAGAGCCCTGCTCCAAGCTCGGACAGAGCAGATGAACCACATTCCCCACGACGTCCTTCGCTCCTTGCTGAGCTCACAGCACCCGAGGTGCCTCTGGCCCTGCCAAAGCGCCCATCCTGCGCCTCTTCCATCCAGCCCTTGACCAGAAGGGCAAACGGAAAAGCTTTTGGTAACTTCCAGCTGATCTTGGCTGGGAATGAGTGACTCACAAAGGAAAAAATTCCCTGCCTGCTCCTCCACGACCAAAGGTCAGGCAAAGCTCGCAGCGGGACCTGTGGAGAGGCTTTCCACCATCTCACCCGAGAGCCAGGCCCCTTATTCCATCCTTGGTTTTGTTCAGGAAGGCAGATTTGAAGGCCATAAATACTGTCCCACATCTGGTGAATGCACTGAGGAGTGGAAAATCCACCTGGCTGAAGGTGAATGGCTACTGGAGAGAGGAGCAGCCACCGGTGCCTCCAGCCTCCGGCCTCTCCCTCGGTGCTTTCTGGAGGCAGGCCTGGGCAATTTGCAGAGCTGCTCTGGAGCTGTGAAAGAAACAGCCTGCCCTGCTCCGTACAACGAAGCCTTCAAAAGGCTCGGCTTATTTTCCCCAAACATGTCAGGGTTTTCACAGAATCACAACTGAACGCTTTGGGCTGGGAGGGACCTTAAGGCTCAGCCCATTCCAACCCTCTGCTGTGAGCAGGGACATCTCCCACTAGAGCAGTTTGCTCCAAGCCCCGTGCCTCATCACTGATTTCTTCCTAATACCCAATCTAAAATCACTCTCTTTCAGTTCAAAGCCATTCCCCCTTCTCCTGTCTCTCTCTCCATGCCTGTGTTTTCTCCCTACCGTCCCACTCCTCCCCTGTGCCGAGCTCTGTGTCCATTATAGAGCCCTTCCACAAATACTGTTTCACTCATTTCCTGGCTCTCTCCAACCTGCACCATCTTGGGGAATCTGGCACTTTTATGTGAAGGCCAAAACACAAGGTCTATAAAAGCAAGGACTGGGACACGCCGGGGAAAGGATCACATGTTCAGGCAGTCATCGCCTTCTCCTCCTGCACTAGGTCAGTTGATTAAAACTGAGCTGATGGAAGCAATTCCAAGCTCTGGAAAAAGCCAAAACTTCAGCTCTCAATAGGAAAAAGTTATCTACTGGGATAGAAAAACAGGCAATCATGCCAGCATTTTCCAGGCCAAACTTCACTCACTCAGTGTTCCTCGCACTCCCTGCTTTGTTTGGGGGATGGGATGGAGGGGTGTTCACCCCCACTTAGTTCCTGTTAAGTCAGACCAGTTCCTCTGTTCACACCAACAACACAGCAATAAAAGAAATAAAACAACCCCAAACCACAACTTCTCCAGTACTAGCAAAGGAGTCAACACTGGAAACAAAGGAGCTGTTTGAAAGCTTCACCAGCTGGGAGAGCTGGGTGTGCTCACCTGGAGAAGAGAAGGCTCCAAGGGGATCTCAGAGCCCCTTCCAGGGCCCAAAGGGGCTCCAGGAGAGCTGGAGAGGGACTGGGGACAAGGGATGGAGGGATAGGACACAGGGAATGGCTTCCCACTGCCAGAGGGCAGGGATGAATGGGATATTGGGAAGGAATTGTTCCCTGGGAGGGTGGGCAGGCCCCGGCACAGGGTGCCCAGAGCAGCTGTGGCTGCCCCTGGATCCCTGGCAGTGTCCAAGACCAGGCTGGACACGGGGGCTTGGAGCACCCTGGGATAGTGGGAGGTGTCCCTGCCCATGGTAGGGGGTTGGAACTAGATGATCCTTACAGTCCCTGCCAACCCAAAGCTTTCAGGGATTTTATGAAATAAATGCTTTGCACTCATTGATTAAAATGGTAGATGCCAGGCTGTAGGGGAAAAAGGCAAAGTAATCAATTCTAGACAGTATCACATACACAGAACAGAGTAAAATGCAGAAATTCTTCCCCCTTCACTGAAGCAGTTTCCAAAGCAATTCTGGGTTTAACATTATCACAGAATCACAGAATGGTTTGGGTTGGGACAGACCTCAAAGCTCATCCCATTCCCAACCCCTGCCATGGGGTGTTCATGCCTGTGTGCACATGGGATTAAAAAAAAAAAAGCAGATAAATTTTTCCAAAAAGAGCTCTGCATCTTCACTCAGGACTGTTTCTATATCAAACTGCACAGCTCCAGTGCTTCACTTGCAGAAGATAAATGGGTTTTATTTGCTTTAACATCCCCACCCTGCTTTCTTCATGCGCTGGGCAGCTCCAAGTCCAAATTTAAAGTTATATATTTTAATTTTCTGGGCAAAATAATTGCTTCCCTGCACTCACAGCCACTGGACTTCACAGCTGCCAGTTCTAAGAGTCACCTAAATGTGGGCTGACTCCAGGACACAGAGAAAAGCAGGATGTTTTCCCAGAGAAAATGCACCACAGTCACACACTGGGGTAGTGTGTGGGGGTTATTTTCTTTGTGAGGCATCACAGGGCTTATTTCAATGAGGTGCTGTTTGATTTTTAAAGCAACTCTGGTCCCACTGACACACTTACTACTCTCAGAGATCACCTTGCAGGCCACCCTTTGGTACAGGATTATACCATCCCTATTTTAAGGCTCTCATATTACCAAGCTTACACACAAGAAGAAGAACTTCTTTACCTAATGGGCTGGATACACTGTGGTGTCTCAAAATTAGAGCTCAGCTTCCTCCTTACACAGATTTTGAGCAGAGTCAGTCAAAGCTTTGACATAAATGAGAGCAGATATGTTCCTATCACCAGTACTTCGAGCTTGGCCATTAAATGGGAACAAGCCTGCCTGATTTTTCAAAGACAAATAACTACAGGCATGGACAATTACAAGGGAATAATGGAAATATTTGTTACAGGAATTCCCCATCCTTCCCCCACCCCGAGTGCTTGTGCCAGCCATGGGCAAATGTGCAACCACAGAAACATGGGGATATGTAAACGTTCCATACACACGCCCAGAGATGCACACATTGTGCATCCATGTATAAATATATTCACACCCAGGCACCTCCTCACCTCTGCCCTGGCCACAGCACAGAGGACTCACCAAGGGACAGAGGTGTTTGCTATTAATCCAGCTTCAAACAGGGACACTTCTCACAAAGCCCAGCTCCTCTCTGTACTAAGAAGTCTGTAAATAACACCCTATTAACTTTTAATCCCATCTTCCCCACTCTGACATGCATTTTGTATTGAAATGAAAGTTATATAAGGTTGAATCGAGGTTGCTTTTTAATATTACATTAAGGCTATTTACCATGTGCAGCACTAATCCCCCTTTGAAAAAAGGAGCCTATTACCAATTCGGAAAGCTTACGTTGCCATAGCAATAGTCCAGCACTGGGAAATATTTATATAATGTCTCATGTTTTCACTTGCAACAGCCATCTTCCAGACTGGACTGCCCACTGGCCCTGCCTGGTGTTTCCTCCCTGTCCCATGCAGGGCACAGCACCTGCTTGGTGCCTAACTCCGAAAAACCTGAATGTGTCCAGACCCACCTGCAGGCACTGCCCCTGCATTCCCTGTTCCTGCAGTCCCACTACGGTCCACACGCTCAGTCTGCAGCTTGTGCTGATGGCAAATGTCCAACGAGAAGTTCCTGTGCCACTACTCCCAAAATGTGTGACCACAGTAGCAGGTAACCTCCTGCTAGGGTTAAATCCATTGAGGAATTTTCTGTGTCCAGGGAAGGGAATGGAGCTGGGAAGGGGCTGCAGCCCCAGGAGAGGCTGAGGGAGCCGGGAAAGGGGCTCAGCCTGGAGAAAAGGAGGCTCAGGGGGAACCTTCTGGCACCCTGAGAGGAGGGTGGAGAGCAAGGGACAGGACAAGAGGAACCCCTCAAGCCTGCCAGGGAAAGTTTAGATTGGAGATCAGGGAAAACATCTTCCCTGAAACGGTGGCCAGGCATTGGAACAGGTTCCCCAGGGCAGTGGTAGACTCACCACACCTGGAATTGTGCAGAAGTTGTGTGAGATGCAGCACTTGGGGACCGTGGTGGTGCTGCTGGGTTGGAATGGATGATCCTGGAATGTTTTTCCAACCTCAACAATTCCACAGTCCCCTCGTCCCCGGCCACCCTTACCTTGATGTGCTCATGCAGCTGCGCCTCATGCTGCCGAGAGAGCTGCTCATGCTGCCGCTGGAACTCTGCAATCAGGATCTGCCTCTGGATCTGCTGCTTCTGCTTGAGGGCCAGCAGCTCCTGCTGCAGCTGCTGCTCCCGCAGCGTGGGCTCCGTCACCGGCATGGAGAACTGGTGGTCCAGCCGCAGGTCCATGGGCACCGAGCTCGGCGCCACTTGCAAGGGCAGGGCTGTGCTCACGTCAACTGCGGGGGAGAACACAAGAGCAGGGTGAGCATGGTCCTCATCCAGCAAAGGATGGAGGAACTGTGGTCTGAATCAAGAGCAGCACCATGAAATTCACACCATTCCCTTAGGGGTAACCAAGGACTACAGGAATTCAGGGATCAATAAGTTTTCCACCAGGCACCACCTCCTACAAACCCGTGTGTTTGCTACAAGCAAAGAGCGTCATGTGTGACCCATCCGTGCCTTCCAAACACACACACACAGCTCTGTTCCACTCAACCACCACCACCGGAAATAAGAAGGATAAAGAGTAATCTGAGACTTCACAGAAAGGATTAATCCTGACTTATGATGGATGAACTGATGGACTGCCATGGTCAGGAACATGAGGCTCTCCCTTTAAAAAACTCATGCAAAAATCATGATGTGTTGTATAATAAATCCCAAACTGGTTTGGCTTGGGAGAGACCTCAAAGCCCATTCAGTGCCATCCCTGCCATGGGCAGGGACACTTTTCACCATCCCAGGTGGCTCCAAGCCCCAGTGTCCAGCCTGGTCTTGGACACTGCCAGGGATCCAGGGGCAGCCACAGCTGCTCTGGGCACCCTGTGCCAGGGCCTGCCCACTCTCCCAGGGAACAATTCCTTCCCAATATCCCATTCATCCCTGTCCTCTGGCAGTGGGAAGCCACAACCCCTTTGCAATAACTGAACACAGCTTGTTTCTCCTAAAAAAAATTACTGCCATCCAATGAATGACTAAAAATCTTCTAAATTCTACCTGAGTGACAGTTCTGCCTTTTGCAGGTATTCTGTATTTGCAACACTTGCTCTCTCTCTCTCTCTCTCTCTCTCTATATATATATATATCCCTGGGGCACTCCCTCAATAACTCTGCTGAGAGCTTTGAATGAACATCAGTTACAGGATAACAAAGGCTAATCCCTCAGAAACACTGAGCTTCAGCAAAACTGGAAAATAAAGGTGGGGATTTTTTCTCCATGTCCTCTGTCAGGACATTAATTTTATCCATCCCAGGGAGAGAGTTTTCATAGGGTTTTTCCCAAATACTCTCATGGAGCAGAGTATGTTCACCCCTCCCTGCACCCAGCTCAGCCAGGGAGGAGGAGGAGGAGACTTTCTTTTTTTGATGGAAACATTTTCAGCAAAAGGTCACATTACTGGAAGTGTTGCTATTTTTCAATCCACAAGCTCTTCCCTCCACTTCCCTATTGTTTTCCTTCCTGTGGCCTTTTCTCCGCTCCCCTCTCTCCCCAGCAGGACCACAGCAAGGATTCCTTGCCATGGATTGATTCCCGAGCCACAGCCAGGGATTTTGGGGAGAGCAGCACACTCTGACCCAAAGATAACCACTCAAACTCACCTTAACACTGTGTATGAGGTCTCTGGGGAGAGCTCAGAGCCCCTTCCAGGGCCTAAAGGGGCTCCAGGGGAGCTGGAGAGGGACTTGGGACTATGGATGGAGGGACAGGACACAGGGAATGGCTTCTCACTGCCAGAGGGCAGGGATGGATGGGATATTGGGAAGGAATTGTTCCTGTGAGGGTGGGGAGGCCCTGGCACAGGGTGCCCAGAGCAGCTGTGGCTGCCCCTGGATCCCTGGAAGTGTCCAAGGCCAGGAGCAACCTGGGAGAGTGGAAGGTGTCCCTGCCCATGGCAGGGGCGGGACTGGATGAACTCTAAGGTCCCTCCAAGCCAAACCATTCTGGGATCCCACTTATTCCCCTTGTCCTGGCCCTCCAGGCCTTGTCCCAAGTCCCTCTCCAGCTCTCCTGGAGCCCCTTGAGGCACTGGAAGGGGCTCTGAGCTCTCCCTGGAGCCTTCTCTTCTCCAGGCTGAACACCCCCAACCCTCCCAAGCGTCCAAAACTAAACCCAGTTTCAGGCAGAAGGAACATCCTACCCCTTATGATTGTGCCTTGAGATCCATTCCTCCTACTTTACTCCCCAAAAAAGAGCCTTAAGTTGCCATTCCCTGCTGGAAAACAGTCCTAAGAAAACTTGACCAGTTCCCCATTTCCCATCCAATGGGACTCATCCCCCCACAGCTGCAAGGATGAGGACCACAATTCCCATTCAGGGCTCTGGCAGAGGCTGCATCATCCCTGACTCTTGACTATTTCAGGCTCCAAAAATCCCCTCTTTGCGCTGCCGGGAGCCGCTGACCCACAGAGCCCTGCCGAGCCCCAGCCAGCCCTCCCTGCTCAATGAACACAGCCCCACAACAAAAACCCGCCTGTGCTCCAGGAGTGTTTGATGGGACACTCGAAAATTGCTTTTCTAGGTCCTGCCTCAAGAACGCACGAGCACAATCGGAGTCGTGACGTGAGCCAAGGCACAAAGACGACATTCAGGGCTGGCATGAGAAATGCCAAAGCCATGAATTAGGAGACAAGATCCTGATTATTAATAACAAACTATCTCACGGTCTCTCCCTGCTTTCATTCCTTCCCTGTAGGAACAGAAAACCATAAATTTTTAATTTTTTTTTTCCCCTCACCCTTGGCATATAGGGAATTATTTTTTCCCTGTGGTCAAGTTAGCCGATTTTGATTCCATGGTCATATTATGATGATTTTTATACTAAGTTAGAACCATTCTGCTGGTGTTTCCCTTCCCAAATAAATAAAACATGGCTTTACATCAAAGTCTGCTTGCATGCTGCATGTTAATTAAAACCTAAAGCACTTCAGTCCCCCTCGGTTGCTGATGGAGATTGGAATTTGACATCTCGCAGCTCATCCGTAACATGCTGAGGGGAATAACCCAAAACACAGGGAAATGAAGTGACAATCTCTGACCTGAAAGCAAAGTGAACTTCCTACAAAAAGTATTTAATCATGGAATCACAGGATGGATTGACTTGGAAGGAGCCTTAAAAGCCCATCCCATTCAACCCACTGCAATGGGCAGGGACACCTTCCACTAGCCCAGGCTGCTCCAAGCCCCATCCAACCCGGCCCTGGACACTGCCAGGGATCCAGGGACAGCCACAGCTTCTCTGGACCCCCTGTGACAGGGCCTGCCCACCCTCCCAGGGAACAATTCCTTCCCAATATCCCATCCATCCCTGCCCTCTGGCAGTGGGAAGCCATTCCCTGTGTCCTGTCCCTCCATGCCTTGTCCCCAGTCCCTCTCCCGCTCTCCTGGAGCCCCTTTAGGCCCTGGAAGAGGCTCTGAGGTCTCCCTGAAGCCTTCCCTTCTCGAGGTGAGCACCCCTAGCTCTCCCAGCCTGGCTCCACTGGAAAAATTAAAAACATTTCACATAAGGACATTACATTTCACATAAGACATTATCAGGGGAGTTTGTATGTGTAGATTCTCCCACACTCCAAAATGGAAAGTATCCTCTCCATAAGTCCCAAGTGTTTTGAAAGGGATTAGGGGAAGGTGATACTAAACCTGTGAATACACTTTTCAATAAAACTAACAGTAATAATTGAATTTTCCTCCCCTTCTCTGATACAGCATTTTCATGCTGGTCTTTAAAGGATGGAAATACAGGTTTGAGTCCTGAAAACACATTAAAATGCTAAACCAAAAATTCAGTATGAGACGCACCAAACGAATATTTAAATTCAAACCTTGTTTCAGCATAACCTTTACTTAAGGTTCATTTAAAAAATATTCACAGAATCCCAGAACCACAGAGGGGTTTTGTTGGAAGGGACCTTAAAGACCATCACATCCCAGCCCCCCGCCATGGGCAGGGACACTTTCCACTAGACATCAAACTGCAGTTTTTTTATATCAAATGCTGTTGCCAAAATTACTCTTTCCTTTCCTTTTTTTTTTTCCTTGATCTTATACTTTTTTAAAATTTAAATTTAAGCAGCACAGAAAACTGTCTCTCACATTTGAAATCCAACATCACCTTCAAAGGGAAAGTGCAGGAAATGCTTTCCCCGAGCTCTCCCTCCCTCCGGCACAGAGCGAGTCCCGCTGAACACAAACAGCTCCTTCCCAGCTCCTCTTTCCTCAACAATTCCCTTTGGAGAAGGGAAAGAAATCCCATCAACCTCCCCAAACCTGCTGCAAAACCTTGGGGAATGAGAGTCTGGTCAAGGCTGGAGGAAGAAATCAGCTCCCATTCCAGGACACATCCCACCTCCCATGACAGAGCAAGCCTGGGAGATTCCCAAAATCCCAAGAAAAGAGCATTCCAACCTCTTCTAGTGACTCTCCAGTGCCTGGTGCCCTCCCAAATCACTGCCCTCCAGGAATGAGATGTTCCTGGGGCTGACACTCCCCAGCGAGGGCTTTCCAGAGCCCATGGACTCAGCTTCTCCCTCTCTCCCATCCTTTCTGGGCTGGGGCTTTATTCCCAGCTAATGAGTTTGCTTTTTAATTACTGCTGTGCCAGCCGTGCCCTTGGGCCAGGCTCTGCCAAGAGCAGCACGTCAGCCTTTGGGCACCCACAAAAAGCAAACACAAAGCCAGAGGATGTGCTCAGGATCCCAAACTCTTGGCTGCTGCCATCAGATCATCCCCATCCCGCTGAACCACCCAGCGGGATGCTGAGGAAGTGTGTGCATGGATCTCCCCCTCTCAGCATTATTTCCAGCTCTTTCAACCCCAGGGAAAAGTGAAAAAAATCATGTGTTTATTCCCTGACTTTATTCCTCAGGGCTGTCCTCGGTGTCCAGCAACAGTTTTGGATTTTTAAATAATTCCCTGTGTTTTGAAAGACATTTAACACCAAGTTGCTGCCGGCAGGAATGCCTTGGGCATGTGGGGAGCGTGACGCTGCCTCCAAATCCTTGGAACACCGTTCCTATAACCCATCACCCCAGTTTTCCTTCAGAATCAGCCTGGAAAGGGAGGTGAACAGCTACTGTTGACTCTGAGCACAGCCAAGGGAGCACTTGAGGTGGTTTATTCTGGCAGGAAGATGTGTGTCAGTCGAGCGTCACTGGATTATTGTGAATTAAATCCATCCCCCCTCCCGGCACTGGCTGGAGCGCCGGGATCCCCTCTGCCACCTGGCCGACCCAGGGATCCTTTTCCAGTGGGGCTCCCACCCCCCAAATTGCTACAACCCCCCGAAACACTGCGAGACGATGAGATCAGAGCTATAAATAGCACTGAGCTACTGCAGTATCTGACTGCAGTGCCGGGATAAAAGCAGCAGATTTTGTGGGGAAGCGGAACGAAGCCGTGGCACAGCACCCTCAGAGCTGGTTCCATCTCCAGCACGGCACACGTCCCATCTAGAAGGAGAAATTAATAGGAGAGGGGGGAAACAACCTGTTACCAGCTTCACTCAATTCTGAATTTTTATTCTCTAGACAAGATTGTGCCAAGCTGGACTAGAGGAACCCCAAACTTGTCCAAGAGCAGGTGGTGGGAGCAGGTCACGGCAGGGCAGCTCCCAGGACACTAACATCCTCTGGAGCACATCCCGAGCACCACATGGGGGCAGGATGAGGGCACAGTCTTGCTCCTCTGTGGATCGACACCAAATTAAAGAACTATCACAGATTTATGGAATGGCCTGGGTTGGAAGGAGCCTTAAAGATCATCTGGTTCCAAACCCCTGCTGGGTGGGACAGTAGGAGGAAACAGTTACTTCTGTTTCACTCAATTCTTACCTCTGTTATCCCATTTCCAAGGACCAGAATCCCAGGGAGGCTGTTCTGGGATGGAATTAGCCAACAAGCTTGAGCATCACAGCCCAGCTGGAGCCAAAGGCAGGTCAGCACCCGGCAGTCCCCAGGAATCTTGGGACAGCCCAGGTGGGTGGCTGCAAAGGCAGCCTGGATCCTGTCTGGGAGCACAAGCTGGGAGTAAACAGCAGCCAAGGTTTCCTACGAGCTCCATGCACGCTGCAGCTCGGCGAGGGCTGGAGTCACTCCCTGCTTGGGGAATATTTCCTGCTCTGTGAATGGGAACCGAAATTAATCATCCCATCAGCCATGGAAACACGTCGTGAGGCAGCACTCCGCAGGCAACAGATGGAGCTTTAAATGTCACTCACTCATTCATTGCAAGGAAACTTCTCCCTGATTACTATCGAGACCTGGAGACATAATAAGGGTGCAGAGATTCTGGATTTCTACATATCCAGCTTTCCTGAGCCTAATTCCTGCCCTGAACAGACTTCATTAGCATTTATTAGGAACCTACATGGAAATTTTATTCATGATGATAAGGAAACCAAAACTTGAAGAGCAGACCACTTATCCTCCTGTCTCCATCTTAGATTTAAAGCATTAAAAAATGTCTCTTCACTTGAATAAAAAGAAAACCCACCAAGCTACATCCACAAAAGACAGAAAACAACATTTTCCAGTGTTTGCAAGGAATCCCAGAAGGGCTGGGCTAGAACGGATCTCGTTCCAACCCCTCTCACCTCAGAGCAGGATATCAGAGTTTGGAAAATTATAAACTCCCATGGATAAATATCCATGGGTATTTCCTCAATGAGAAAATGGAGAGTTCAAGGCCAGCACCAAACCCTTGATGGCACAGGCGTCTCCAAAAGAGATGTCTCCAACAGATGAGCCTGTGCAGGACAGAGCAGCTCCAAAGGGAGACACTCCAGTTTCTCCACCTCCTCTTCAGCCATTATCCCACTTTATCTCCTTGCTGGTTTCATCAGTGACATCTCTAACAAATTAGTGTCTCGGATGGAGCCAGAGCTTTTTGTGAAATTAAAGATAATGGAATGTAAGGAGTCAGCTTGGACTATTTCTCATTTCAAACTTCACATAGTTGTGGGAAACCTTTCCTCGCAGTCTCCTTGCATGGAATGGATAAGCAAAGCCCACTTGAGTTTCCATTGAAAAAGACCCCATCTAAATAAATAATAAATAATAAAACAGAAAACAACAAAAATAAATGTATAGCTCTTCTTAAAAGGCTCAGGAAGCTGTGGCTGTGCCTGGATCCCTGGAAGTGTCCAAGGCCAGGCTGGACAGGGCTTGGAGCCACCTGGGATAGTGGAAGGTGTCCCTGCCCATGACAGGGGGTGGGACTGGACGATGTTTTAAGTTCTGTCCAACCCAAATCATTCCAGGATTCTGTGATTCCTGGGAATGTAATTTCACCTGCCTCTTTGCTTCAGGCATTACCCAGCAACTGAACCTCTTTGATTCATCCATCTTGCTTTCAGAACAGGAAACTTCTCCCCTCAGCAGATCCCCAGGACAAAAAGCAGAGTTGAAGGAAGCCCAGCTGCACTTCTGTAGAGACACACCCACATGGATTTCTCACATGCTTCTCTCTAATCTCACTCTGAGCTTCCTTCAAGAGAAAATGACACTTTGGAGAAGAGAATTAAACATGGAAGAGATGGAGCAGGAGCCAGAAAGTCTCATCCTGAGATTACACATGAAAAACTTCCCAAGAGAAAAAAAATCCACCTGGTTGGGTCAGCATGGGGAAGTTGAGGAATTCTCAGTGAAGGTGGGGTTAGACAAACACCTGGACATTCCCACTGGTCCTCTGGAGTTTTCCCTGAAGCCTCCGAAGGTGTGAGCTCTCCAATGGCAGGAATAAAGCCAGCTGATGACAGAGGTGGCACAGCATGGTTTGGGTTCTAAAGCCCATCCCATTCCACCCCTGCCATGGCAGGGACACCTTCCACTCTCCCAGGCTGCTCCAAGCCCCAATGTCCAACCTGGTCTTGGACACTGCCAGCGATCCAGGGGCAGCCACAGCTTCTCTGGGCACCCTGTGCCAGGGCCTGCCCAACTTCCCAGGGAACAATTCCTTCCCAATATCCCATATAACCCTGCCCTCCCTCAGCCTAAGGCCATTACTCTTTGCCAAAAGAGAACACAAAACAAAATTCTGAAGAATTTCCTGTCCCACTGTATTTCAAACAGCAAATAAATGGTTATTACTAGCAGGAGAGTGAGTTCATTTCTGTCACCAGCCAGGGGACTCCCAGCTGTCCAACAAGCCCCAAAATGTGCAACACCATCTCCTCCATCATGACAAAAATAAAGCAGCAAAAGGAGCAGTTAAACAGCAAATTGTAATAGGAATGCTATTCCACAGCTTTTGAAAACTCATAGATAGCTCAAAGGCTGCAGTTTTGAGTAGAAATCCAGACCATGGTGGAAGAGAAGCCCATTCAAATGGGCAAGTAGCCCACAGTTTCTTGTAGCCTGCTCTGGAAGGGCTTTACTTCCAAATAATGGATATACTCAGGTATCAGCTGCGTTAGGACCAGGATGCTACTTGTTGTCCATTCAATGCAATGAAGATGCATGTTAAAATACAAAAAAAAGTCTTTTAAGAGAGTGTCAAACACAGGCAGTTTCCTAGAGAAATTCAAGTAACCTCAACCCATTCAAACCCCTGGACAGCACAGAGAAATGGCACGAAAACACCTTTTTATTCTGGCAGAACAGGCAGGGGTTGCCCTTCCTGGATGCACACACCAAAACACACACCTGGACTAAGATTTCTCTTAAAAAACAGACATTTCCCATTTTTTTTCTCCCCAAGACCCACTAGATGAACTGAACACATTAAAACCCAGAAGCCTGCTACCCAAATCCTAAAGGATGAGGGCAGATGTTCCCTGCATTCCCCCCCATACCAGCAGTGATCCGTGCGTGATGGGGATTCCCCACGTCACGGAAGGCTCTCCACAAACTGAGCTTTCTCTTGGCATTTATGCCCAAACCACTGACACCAGGTGACCTTTTAGACATGGCAGAAAAACTCAGTGCTGCTTCTGCTGAAAATCTGCCCAGCCTGTGGCACTTTCCTTCAGCAGAACCGGCCAGGTGCTGCTCCTCAAACAGAGCCAGAGCCACGCAGGGATCAGTTTGAAGGTGAGTTTTAAACACAACAACACAACAGGTTAAATCCAGGTATGGCTGTAAAGAGTTTTAGATATTTCTCACAAGGCATCTCACTGGGATTCTCTATCTCTACCCTGCTCTGGTAAGAGCCCACCTGCAGAGCTGCCTCCAGCTCTGGAACCCCCAGCATAAGAAGGATGTGAAGCTGCTGGAAAAAGTCCAGAGGGTGGCAAAGGATGGAGCTCCTCTGCTCTGCAGCCAGGCTGGGAGAGCTGGGCATGTTCACCTGGAGAGGAAAAGGCTCCAGAGAGACCTCTGAGCACCTTCCAGAGCTGGAGAGGGACTGGGGACAAGGCATGGAGGGACAGGACACAGGGAATGGCTTCCCACTGCCAGAGGGCCCGGATAGATGAAATTCTTGGCTGGGGGCTGTTGAGGCCCTGGCACAGGGTGCCCAGACAACCTGTGGCTGTCCCTGGATCCCTGGAAGTGTCCAAGGTCAAGATGGACAGGGCTTGGAGCAGCCTGGGATAGTGGAAGGTGTCCCTGCCCACGGCAGGGGGGTGGCACTGCAGGAGCTTTAAGGTCCCTCCCAACCCAAACCATCCTGGGATTCTGTGATTCTCTGAATGCTGTTTTTCAACTCATTTTAAATTTGCCTTCCTAAGGAACAAACACCTCCATGAATGAACAAAGAGAACAACTTAATTTTGTCCCTGGGAGCTTCTAGACTCAAACCTCCCGCTTCTTTTATTAAAAGCTCTGAGTTGGGTGGTCTCCTGCTGAGCATGGTAAGCAGCTTCCCAAACCACAACACACCTACACTGCATCTACTGCAACCCCAGCAAGAGGGGAGCGAGTCCTCCCTCAGAAATTCTGATCAATTCTGGATTATTTTACTTAAAAATGCTACTTCAGCTGCAAAACTTGGACCTAATACAGGGGTTAGGATGCTGGCAAATTAAATGGTGGCTGCCTCTTTCAGTGGGAGGCTACAACTCTGCTCCAACTACGTTCAGGCACCAAACTTCCCTGCCAAAGAGTCGACTGCAGCCTGATGCTTCCACAAAAAGAAACAGCATGCTGTGAAAAGCCCTAAGGTGAGAGACATAAAATATCTATATAAGGATGGAGCTCCTATACGTACCCAAAATAACAGTGACTCACTTTTAAGAGCACTGGGAAGAGATAAAAGACTCGGGGAAGGAGCTGAAGAGGGTTCAGGGATTCAGCCGAGCGAGGCTTAGGAGGACACCATGGACAAAAGGCACTTGGAAAGTTGGGAGAAAGAGATGAAAAGGACATCCAGGCAGCAGCTGATGAACAGCTGCAGGAGGCAAGCTGAAGAGGAAGGCTTTTAAAAGCAAGTCTAAGGAGGTTAAATCTGAGTCAGTGGTATCTGGAGGCAAGCAGAGATGGCAATGGCTTATCTGCTGCCTCCCTGAAGTACTACACACCCTGGGTATTAGCAATTAATGACGGAAATAGGACATCCAGGTTCGCTTCAACATTCCTGGCCAAAACACCTTGTAAAGAAGCTCCAAAGAATACAGATAATCACTACCAGAACCTTCTTTAGGTAAAACTCCTGCTTGATACACAGCTAATCCCTTCTCCACCAGGCAAACCATATCTTTCATTAACTGTATTTGATTTTCAGGCCACTTTAATGAAGCTCTGCACTCTGCAGGGTCATCCCTCAGGTTTAGGAGCCCATTCCTCCAAAAGATTACAGAAATAAGTTATTCTTCCAGGGAAAGCCAGATCAGCTGAAACATTCCTAGAACAGAACACCATGAGTGAAAACACTTCCCAGAGCAGCTGTGGCTGCCCTATCCCTGAAAGTGTCCAAGGTTGGATGGGGCTTGTCCCATGGGCAGGGGACACCTTGCACTAGCCCAGGTTGCCATATCCCTATTTTCTATGTGAATCCCAGACTATGCATCTCCCAACGTTCCAGAAGCCCACAGGACATGATGCCTACAAAAGCCCCTCTGCTTTCCCAGCTGATCAGCCCAAGGAGCCAACACAGGGAACAGCATTTCCAAAATGCCATTATTACCATTTTTTTGCATATAGAAAGGTCTTGCGAAGAGATGGATTCCTGCGCACGCCTGTGTCAGACCACCCCTCTTAACAAGGGAGATACCGAGCCAGACTCCAAGTGCGTTAAATCCTGCGTCAGTGTTTCCATCCCGAAATAAAGCTGCCTTAAATCACCACAGCCTAATCCTCCCGTGATTTTGCCTGTTTTCATTCCCATGTTTCCACTTCACAGCCGATTTGCCTCAAGTTTGCTTCTCTCAGGGCAGCGGCCTTGAACTGCAGAGCCCTGCCTTGGCGGAGACCGTGAGACAGCACTAGCTCCTGGCCACGGATCCCAAGCCCTGGAGATTTCATATGGACTTCACTGTCCGTGCACGAGGTGCTTGGGGTCCAGAAGCAATGCTTGAAAAATGAGGGAGCCATCAAAGCTGCAGGAGCTGGACACTGAGAGGCTGGAGCGTGTCCAGGGAAGGGAACGGAGCTGGGAAGGGGCTGGAGCCCCAGGAGGGGCTGAGGGAGCTGGAAAGGGGCTCAGCCTGGAGAAAAGGAGGCTCAGGGGGGGACCTTGTGGCTCTGCACAGCTCCCTGACAGGAGGGGACAGCCAGGGGTGTCGGGCTCTGCTCCCAGGGAACAGGGACAGGAGGAGAAGGAATGGCCTCAATCTGGGCCAGGGGAGGAATTAGGAGAACTTTCTTCCCTGAAATGGTGGTCAGGCTTTGGAATGGACTGGCCAGGGCAGTGGTAGACCCACCATCCCTGGAAGTCTTCAAAAGCAGGGTGGATGTGGCATCTGGGGACATGATTTAGTGGTGGCAGTGCTGGGGGAGCAGTTGGACTCAGGAGGTGTTTTCCAGTTTTAGTGATTCCATGATTCTGTCCTATGTGAGGAAGGATCCATGAGATACTAATAGAAAGGAAGCTGGGGCAATTTTCAGAGGAAAATAACACAAGCTGTCCAGACCAGTGCTGTTGGCCACAAGACACTGAGATGTTCACATCAGCAGAGGTAGTTTTAGATAATAACTTGTTTTACAGATCCAACAGAACCAGACAAACCCAAGTAAACCAAGTCCCAAGGAGGAAGAAACAAGAGGCTGAAGCACGTTACAGTCAGTTTGATCACCAGCGTGTTTTTAGAGGATGCAAAATTCATTCCTGACCTTACCCAAACTTTGACTTCCCCGTACGATCATCACTCTGTCAGAAATGCCATCTCAGTATTTTTAGGTGACAGTACATTTGTTTGTACTGTACATTTCTGGTGAGAAAACTTGTTATGTTTTGTAGGTCACTTGGTTTTACCATCTGCCTTGATTTCTGCTCAAGGAAAGTGTTGTTTCTGAAATCCTCAGTGCCGCAGACAAACTGGGAGATGTCGGGACCAGCAGCAGCTTGGTTTTGTGTCATCCCAGTGGAAATACAGAATACTCCTGGATAATGGGAAAAGGGCTCAGCAAAAGCTTGGGGGTGGTCAGTGGGAAGCCATTCCCCCTTGTCCTGTCACTCAGTGTCCTTGTAAAAAGTCCCTCTCCGGCTCTCCTGCAGGCCCAAAAGTTTGGCAATATTCTACAATGACCTTAATAAAAAATAAAAAAGATACGAAGCTTATTAGTAAATGAAACCTGAGGTGGGAGAGATCCTTCACTGCAAGGCCTCTCCCCCCACTGCCAGCACATCTCAGATGCCTGAAGGAGCTTTACCACACTAACAGTGACAAAGGAAAGCACTGTGACAACTAGCTGATCCTTGGGAAGGCAAACACAAAATTATTCAGTCAGGTCTTGGAATTCTATAGTGGATTTGTCCTTGTTTTGACCATAATCTCACAAGTGATGCCAGCAGTAAACCCATCTGGTGCATGTTAAGACTAAATATCTGCTGCTCGTGGAGATCAGCACCTCAAAATTAGCATTTGTGCCGAGATCTGGTTTGCAGTGGCTTAAAGAATGAACAAGTTCAGCTTCGTGTAAAATGCTGCACTCCTTCAGACTGCTTTTCCCAGGGAGTCTGAATCTGTTGACAGGTAAAGGAGAACCTGGAGTGATGTGCTGCAAAGAATCGTGGAATGGTTTGGGTTGGAAAGGAAACCTGTCCTCAGTACCTGCCATACCCACCCAGAGATGCTCAGCTCAGGATTTTGGATGTAAAGCAGTATTTGGGTAGAAACCAGCATAATGTTTCATTCCAAGGTGTAAATAGCACCCTGCATTATGTAACAGCTCCTCAGAAGCTGAAATTCTCATCCTGTGCAAGAATGTCTTCTGTGGGATAAAGAGTAAAGCGCATTCTAAACTGCACAAAAACTTCACATCCACCACGCTCCAGGACTGTCTGAAAGCCCTGTTAAAACTGCTTTGAAAGGACTAGAATTTGTTGTAATATTATGGTGATTTTTATATCACCTGTAATTTTCATTTGTCTGTCACCTCATGCACCTCACTTAAAAAGTCATTTTTCTCTTGTGGAACAGAACTATGGTGTAGTTCCTGCACCAGCATCCTGACCAGCAGCAGTAACTTCATTAGAACATGTAGCCAAATCTCTGCATTGAAGCCCAAATGATTTCCAAATAACACTAAAGAAATAATAAAACTAAAACAAAAAGGAGAAGCATACAGATAACATGGAAAAACATACACTGTTAAGCCTTTTGGCAAATGTCCATGAATATTTGAGTATATCAGTATTTACGAGCTGCAGGAACTTGGTGGGGTTTGATGATGTACAGAGACAAGTTGCCAAGTAACTACATTTTGTACTTCTCTGCTGCAACAAACCTTTTCCAACCCAGCAAACAGCAGCACAATTCCAAAGCTCCCCCTCTGTGCCGAGGAACACAATTTATGCTGAAACTAAAGAGAAAACAGATTATCCAACAAATATGGGGGGTTTGGGATATGAGTAAACCCCACATTATTGACCCTGACAGTGAAAAACTGGCACCTCTGAGCGAGTATTTGGGAAAGGGAGGGGGGAATGGTGTCTTGAATGACTGAAATCCCCTTCAGAGTGGATTAATGCACGTGTTTCTGTTGCATACAGGTAGAGATATCATAAAAGAAAGGAAAATCATAAGAATGAAAGCAGTTAGCACAACAAACTATTCTGGTAAGAGAACCATTTGCACCTGTAATAAACAGGAAATCTGTCCCATGGGAAGCAGTGAACAAAATATGTGAACTAACCAAAACCAGAGAGATTTGACAGACGTACACCCTGGCCATTTACAGACCAATAAACTGAGTGTCAGTGTATTGTTAGCCAGTTAGGTCTAACACAGTGCCTTCTGATACTTCCTATAAATATGAGGTTTGTGACTAAAGAATTGGCTGTTCTGCATGAAGAAACTGAGTCTGTGCTGCTTTACTGCAACATGTTCCCAAACCAAGAAGAAGTGGAGTTTTCATGGTGGCTCTCCCAATGCCCTGCTGCACGGACAGAGGTGGAACAGCTCCTCACAGACATGCCGCATGTTTGGCTGTACGTGGAATCAAATGAAGTTTCATGGCTGCTCACCCAGGACACCTGAGACTCATGTCAACACAGCCAGCACCTTCCCTGCCATGTCACTCCCATCCCTCATCAGCCCTGGGACACGGCCAGGTTGTGTGTCCAGAGCTGAAACAGAAGATAAACCTTTCCCTGCGCTGCTATCCTGGAAAGGAAACTCCAGAGAATTCTAGAATTTCCTCCTCTGCAATTTTAAGGATTACTCCACACCACTGTGGGGTCACCAAGGTAAAGTCCTCAAGGTCCCAAAAGGGATTTTTTATTTTAAATCTATTTACCTATTTTTTAGTACCAGCCTTTCCTTCTGCCTTTTCCACAGTGTTATCTCCTAACCCAACAGGCTTTGAACTCCTAAGACTCTAGAGACTTTGTTATAGGCACAGCCGGGGATGGGGGAGAGGGATCTGAGTTTTGTTTAGCACTAATTCAAGACATGATAAATCCCTGGGACAGGGATTATACAAGCATAATACAAATATATACATATATATGTGTATATATAGGAATATACAAGTCCCTGTATCAGGGATTTACATGGAACGTGAAAGGAATTTTATTTTTTCCATCTATAAAAATGTTTGGTACCTCCAAACATGGTATCAAACATCTAATACTGTGGTCAGGGGTATTTTTTTTTATAATATTCCAGTTGTACTTTGCCAGCACAATATTTGGTTGAAGGTCAGGCCTGGTGTTTCCCACCAGGAAAAGCTGGCAGCTTTTCAGACCCCATAGACTATTAAGGCAGGACAGGGAGACAAGGAGCCGTTCCCTCTGGAACATCTGAGCTGGCTTTGAAGCCCAAAACATGATTTGTGAGGTTAAATGCACTCACACACACAATTCCACTGGAGTGGCAGCCTGGACACCATGGTCTGGCTGAGCTCCAGGGACAGAGCTGGGAGCTGCTCCCAAGATCCTGCTCCCACTATAAAGTCATTAAGCAGAAGGGGGGGCAGGGTTAGATGGGATACTGGGGAGAAATATTGGCTGGGATGGAATTCCCAGAGAAGCTGTGGCTGCCCCTGGAATCCTGGAAGTGCCCAAGGCCAGGTTGGATGGGGCTTGAAGCCACCTGGAATAGTGGAAGGTGTCCCTGCCATGGCAGGGGTGGGATGGGATGAACTTCGAGTCCCTCCCAACCCAAAGTATCCTGGGATTCTGTGATTCCTGAGTGTCTGCAGGTGTCCAGCCAGTGTGCTGCTGGAGCCCAGGGCTCAGCCAGCCACATTTGTGAGGGGAACCTGTCCGAGTGCTGCAGCAGATTGTGTGAAGGGAGGTCCTGCCACTCTCTGAGCTGAGTTTTACCAGCAAAACTCTGCTGCTCAGCTCAGCAAAAGCCCTCTGCTCCACCCTGGGCTGAAGCAGACCAGGCAGGCCTAGTGCCACCCTAAGGAAGGTCCCACTTAAGTGACAGGCACAGCAGCTCCCAGGATTACTGGGGACAGCCAGGAGCTGGCTACCTTTCCCCCTCCGTGCATCACAAATACCTTCCCAGACCTGCTGCTGAGCCCCAGGGCTCATCCCAGCCCCTCCTGCCAGCAGGGAACAAACAGAAAACCCCACTGCTTGTCAGAGGAGGGGCTCAGAAACAGAGGGGCAAAACCCCACCCATGCCTGGCCACATCCGTATCGTCAGAGTGCCAGCACTCCCTGGGCAAGCACCTCCAACTCTGCCCCTGTTAATATTTTTTAAAATACATTATTGCAACCACTTCATCTGTTTATTGCAAAAAATTGAAAAAAAATTGTAGCAATTTACTTAATCTGAGGAACACTTTCAACACAGGTGGTAGATGACTGTCCTGAGTGAAAATAAAAAGCTTCCCATATGTCACTTAAGCAGGACAACTCAGGATCTTCAAGAGCTTCATTAATATCATTACAGTGTGACTGTCTACAAGCAGGATTATAAATGGATCAAAAAAGGCAAGTTTTGACCTAAATTTCACTGTTTGGTCATTCAATGCAACTTGGAGAAGTCCTATAGTAGCTTGGGAGTTCTTCTCTCCAATGGAAAAGATCATTGCATTTCACCAGAAACTTTTTTCAAAAATTCAATGTACACAATTCACTGGCAAGAACTGTCAGAGCTTTAAAAAGTACCTAGGAAAAGTATCATCAAAACGTGCAGTACATTTATTCTGCATATTACAACTGCAGTTCCAAATCAGTGATTCCAAAGTCTTTCATTAGATCATAAAAAACTTCAGGCCAGCTTATAATGAAATCTCTAATCAAATATGAATGAATCATCTGATATGACACAATTCCTTGAATGAGAAACAGATGGAAAAGTAGTGATGATTAAGTGGTTTAGATCACAAGATATTAGTTAAGCCAAAGGAGGAGATATTTAATCACAGAATCATGGAATGGTCTGGGTTGGAAGGGACCTTAAAGCCCATCCCATTCCAACCCCTGCCAGGGGCAGGGACACCTTCCACTATCCCAGGCTGCTCCAAGCCCCCTCCAACCTAGCCTTGGACACTTGCAGCAATGGGGAATCCACAGCTTCCCTGGGCAACAAGGAAAGGTCTCTTTAATGAACCATCAGCAATTCCCCAGGGAAGTATCTGGAGACTGCTGCTGTATTTTAGGCATCGCTGCACAAAACATTCACCTGATATTCCCTCCACTGCCCAAAGAAAAAGCAGAGCCAAATATAGCTCTGAAAATCAATATACACTGGGGAAGAGCCTCCAGGATCGTGATAAACGCATGTCATGCTAGAAGAGGAATTCCTAAAATCCTGGGAACACAGGTGGCTGCTCTTTCCCCTTCGGCAATAAACTACCCCCAGTTAATTTTGGCACCCTGGGGAGCTCTGCAGTGCAGGGGCACAGCCATGAAAAGGGCAGGCAGACAAAGGAAACACAGCCCCTGGGAGTAACGGGCCTGTCCATCCTCATCCTCCAGCCAGTGCTGGCATCCATCTGTGCGGGGAAGCTGATGGAAAAGAGGAACTGAGTACAGGGTGCATTGGACCACTGCAGGCCCAGGACAAGCGCTACCTATAAAAAGTGAAGGGACTGAGAATGAAATCAAAGTAGAACAACAGAGATTTCACCCCAATTACCTCTCTGAGGTTGCAAACCCAGGGTTGCACCCAGGCTGCAAACACACATGGCAGACAAAACATGGCCTCCAAGATCCCATCTGAGGCACATGGAATTTTTTCCCCAAGGAAGGCCTCAATCCATGATCTATTTCCAATGAAACATTTATCACTTTTCATTCACCACACAGTACTGTTATTTTTAGCAAAGACAGAGGCAATGGGAACAAATTCCTGAATAACCCTTCAAGGGAGCCTCTCCACGCCTGCTCGCATCCTGCCATCTCCTCCTTCCCCAAGTTTTCTCCTCTAAGTTCTAGCATTCAAAGGCTCTTCCCTTCATCACCTGCTTTTATATAAATCAAAAGCACAAAACAGCCTTTCCTGTGCTAGGAATCGGTAAGAATTCTTATTTTTGAAAATAACAGTTGGTGAAGAGTCAGGACTAAGAGAATCCAGTAAGTTCCAGAGCTGATCAGTGCGAATTAATGAACTAAGGAAGGTGGGGGAAGAAGAAAGAAAACCAGCAAGCTGGGGCTTGCAGCAGAGCAAACTTTCCTGCCTTTCATCCAGGAAACCAGCGCTGCATTCAAGAGCTTCACATTTAAGTGCTGCTTTCAGCTGTTAAAAGAGGGATAATCATTTATAATTCATGCCAGCTCTTCCAATTGATAACTATTTCCTCATGGGTAAGAAAGGAGACAGATAAATCATGACAGATAAATACATTTTCTGAGACAAAAGACAACAAAGCAGAGTTGAGGAGCTGTGGGCTCCTGTTCTTCCCAACCCACAGGGATCAGGATATTCACATTCTAGGCCCCAGCATCAGATTAGTTCAGGACTGCCCATCCCTGGAAGTGCCCCAAGACCAGGTCGGACAGGGCTTGGAGCAACCTGGGATAGTGGAAGGTATCCCTGCCCATGGGACAAGATGGGTTTTAAGGTCCTTTCCAACCCGAACAAGTATGTGATTCTCTGATTCCCAGCTTGACTAGAGGAGTGGTTTAATTCCATGTGGAATGGAATGCTGAAGTTGAGACAGAGGTGGCCAAAAAGCTCATCCCTCTTCCATACACCCCTGCACACGTCCAAAGTGCTAAAGCAGAGCTAGAAGGTCATTAAATTATCCCATGACCAACAGAACATGAGTTTGGGGACCTCATTAGTCCAGAAAAGAGGTTCTGAAGCTTGAACTTCCCTGTTCCTCTGCTCTAGATGTGGCAGTTCCCTTCGCTCTCCTGCATAAATAACCCCAAATTTACTGACTGCAAAGAGCTTTTAATAGAAGCAGAACAATTCAGAAAATCCTCTGTGGAAATCAGGGAGCTGGCTGAAATGGCTGTGCAGGGCTTTCCTTGCTGGGGAATGGCTCTGAAGCTGGGCTTCAGGAGTGCCTCCAGCAGGTGAAACAGTCCTTTGATGGTCACTGTATGGGCTACAGTTTGTTCATTTAGCTCAGGGTTGGAAATTAAAGGCAAATATTAATAAATCATAAGTACTGCAGGAAATATAACCTTCAGCTGAGTTTAACTCTCAAGGCCCTAAGCTGCAGTTTCTCTGCTACCTTGGAATCATGGAATGGTTTGGGTGGGAAGGGACTCAAACCCCATCCACTGCCATGGGCAGGGACACCTTCCACTAGCCCAGGCTGCTCCAACCCTGGCCTTGGACACTTCCAGGGATTCAGGGGCAGCCACAGCTTCTCTGGGAATCTTATCTTACACCAGAGCATCTAAATAGTGGCAAAACTGTCACACCAAGGCTGACAATAAGAGCTGCAGCTTTTCAATAACCTAACAAGAGAACAGGGTTGAATCTGCTCAGTGTACATTGTAACATCAAAATGATTTTTCCCAGAACTCACTTTTGATGATAATTTGCAGGGTTTGGATGGGTTTCTCCCCCATCCTGGGCTTCATGTACATATCCATATTATATATATCAGGATATTTTTAACACTAAAGGAAAGCCTTTCTGAGGGGTAGCTACTTCTGGGGCACGACAAAACCTCACATTGTTCCCTCACAGACAGGGATTAATCTCTGACTGCAAAACCAAGGGACAATATTAGTCCAGAGGCTCATACAAACCATTTACTCCTACATACATCAACATTATTATTTTTGCAAATGACTGTGGAAGTGAGAGTGGATAACTAGATCTAGCATGGAGAAAAAGCAGCAGGGAGGTGAAATCTCCCAGTTAATGCTCTGTGTTGGAAGAGACCTCATCCCTTTCCAGCCCCTTTCCACAGGCAGGGACACCTTCCACTCTCCCAGGGTGCTCCAAGCCCTGTCCAACCTGGCCTTGGACACTTCCAGGGATCCAGGGGCTGCCACAGCTTCTCTGGGAAATCTGTACCAGGGGCTCACCAGGCCCTGATTATTTAAAAAAAAAAAAATTAAAAAAATTAAGGGAAGCAAGGTCGCTCAATAAAGTTAATTTATTCCTTTTCCTCCCCCGGGCCAAAGGCGCAGCGATCCTTGGGAGCCCGAGGCAGAGCAGGCAGAGTTAACAAATGATGATTATTGTACTCCAGAGCAGGATGTGGGCTGTGGGGGCTTCGTCTTGTAGTACTTCTGCGAGCACCTCAGAAATTCAAATTACGGGTGATATGTCTTGAAAACGGAAAATGTTTCCCTTCCTTCAATTAATCCCTAATTTATACAGAAAATAAGATAGAAATAATTTTCACTGCTGATGACTGAACTCAGTTCTATTCAATCAAATTCACTCCTAAAAACCATTTCATAAAATTGCTGTAAATATTTCTTGGTTTGGAGTTGAAATTCTCTGCAGGAAAGATGATTTTTAGAACTTTCTCAAAATTTTGCATCAGAGAAAAACAACTAACAAGGGTCAAACCTCTCCTTCACTTGGTTTGTGGTGAAGAGAAAAACATTTTGGTTTCCTACAAGCACACCGCAGTGATTTTATCTGAAATAGAAATGCAGCATAAAAGCTCATCGACCACTCAAGTTTATTCAACCTTACCCTGACCAGGGCAGGAGAATGTTTTAAACAAAATATCCCAAGATACAATCAAGCAATTTTTTTTTCCTGATGCTGTTTTTAACACCATTATTTCAGTCATGTCTGAGACTTGGAACACCACCCGACAATCCCACACACAACTTGTTTTTCCAGAGCAATGCTTGGTGTTACTTCTCCTTTCTTCTCTCAGAAAGATCTGCAGCAAACTCCTAAAGACAAAAATGATAAAAACTGGATACGGCAATCCCAGACTGGGTTGAGTGGGAAGGGATCTTCAAGCTCATCCCATTCCACCCCTGCCATGGGCAGGGACACCTCCCACTGTCCCAGGCTGCTCCAAGCCCCATCCAACCTGGCCTTGGACACTCCCAGGGATCCAGGGACAGCCACAGCTGCTCTGGGCACCCTGTGCCAGGGCCTGCCCAGCCTCACAGGGAACAATTCCCTCCCAATCTCCCATCCATCCCTGCCCTCTGGCAGTGGGAAGCCATTCCCTGTGTCCTGTCCCTCCATGCCTTGTCCCCAGTCCCTCTCCAGCTCTCCTGGAGCCCCTTTAGGCTGGAAGGGGCTCTGAGGTGTCCCTGGAGCTTTCTCTTGTGCAGCTAAGCAGCCCCAGCTCTCCGAGCCTGAATTCCATTCCCACAGCTCAATTACTGGGAGAACTATTTGACAAAGAGGCAGCACTGCCCATCTCTCATCCCACCCACTTCACACCAGCACAGCTCCCCAGGGATCCCTGCCTCATTGTTTTCCCAAAAGCATGGAGATGAGCTATTAAAAATACTCAAAATGGAGTCCAAACAGCAAGAACTCCCTAAATCCTGCACGGCTCCATCAAACAGCCTCATTTCACCTGGGGAAAAGCAGCCAGAACAGACTCTACCATCAAGTTCCCCAATCTCTCAAGCAGCACCAGCCTTTGGCCTGAAATACCTCAAAAGGAAACATTCAACTTAACCAGCAAACAAATTCAACATCAAAATAAAGGGATAGAAGATTCAAACCCATCCCTTTCACAATCCTGGCTGATGATCCACAGAGCCACAAAACCCAACTGGCTACGAGGTGGACAGTAAAACCTGTAGGTTGACCTGTGCTACCACAGTGATTTTAAAATGAGAATCCCTCTGAGGGTTAGGAAAGTAGAACCTCCCTTACCTGCCAGACACGTTTGGGAGCATACGGTGGGAGAGGGATTTATCAGAATCCAAAGCCGAACACCCGTGCCTGGTAAACAACAATCTCCTCCTTTTTTTCCCCAATGCAACAACTCTACCTTCTTGAAAACTTCCCTTCTCCAAACAGGCATTCAAGTCCACAAAAATCTAGGTTAGGTTGCAGCCCACTTTTTTTCCCCCTCCCAGTGTACCAAAGTTGCTTTGAATAAACTTCGTTTACATCTTTCCAACTGGCATTACCAGAAGTGCTCAGATCTTCTGCGAGATCTCATCCTTAATAGAAAAGGGCCTGAGGACATTTTGGAAGGCAACAGAGAAGGGAAAGTTGGGGGTTTGGAAGATCTGAGCTGCTCTCTGCAGAGTAGATAATATTTGCTATATCCTATCACCCCTTAAAAAAAAAATCTGCTTGTACCAGGGAGAGAGAAGGGGGAAACACAAAAGCCAGCAGCAGATCGTTTCCCACAGAATTCCATGTACTGGGAACAGAACTTTGGTTTCCATCACTTGTAGAGCTGCAGCCCTGAGCTCTAAGAGCTCTCCCAGCTCAGCAAGGAGCAGGCAGGATGAGGAGCAGGAGGACAAGCCCCAGGAGATGCCATGGCACGATCATTAGAAGAGGTAGAACAGCAAACAGCCCAGAGCCCGGTGTGACACACTTTGATCAGCCCAGCCTTGGCTCCCTGTTCCTCCTCCCTAATGAGAGCAGCAGCTCCAAAACCTCCTTCTGGGCTGGGAAGGGATTCCTTCAGATGCTGCTTTGTTCTCCTGTCCTCTCCTTTCTAAGGCAAACCAAGCATCTCCCACCAGGCTGGGCTCCCCTCAGCCCCCTGCAAGACTCCCAGGGCTGCTGTGCTCCATTCCCAAATCCCACTCTCCCAGCCTGGGAAAGCAGAGGTGTGCAAGTCCTAACAGACTCTGTTCCAGCACTCTGCATTTGCATTCTGCTCTCCTACTCTCAAGGCAGAGCTGCAGAACGTTTTCCTGCACACCCCAGAACAGGAATGAGGGTTTAATAGGAGGTTTTTTCCTTACCAGAGCTGGGCATGTGGTTCACTCGAGGTGGATTCAACAGCTCCACTGGCTGGTCTCTGCCAGAAAGCCCATCTGGAAAGAGGAGGGAAAAAGAAAATAAAATCATATCAACACCTTGGGTAGCTGAGCTATTTCTAGCCATTCCAAGCAGAAAAAAAATCAGCAACCAATTATCGATGCAGAGCAGAAACACAAGTAGCACAAATCAATGGAAATGAGAACATTCCCAGGACAGCTAAAGCAGAAAATAAAGGAGACTCTATCCCAAATTACACTCAGGGTTTCCTGATCTTTAAGTCCACAACTGGTGCTGATCTCAGGCTGAGGAAAAAGGCATGTCAGCTCACAAACCTTACCAGAGAAAACTGCAACTCCTTCCTTGCTGGGGGAACTGAGCTAAGACAGAGACGCAGCCCCACAGAGCAAAGTTGAGGAATGGCTGCAATATGCCAGGGAGATGTTAAGGAAAACTGACAAATCACTGCAGGAGATTAAAATGCAGAGACATGCATAACAAGCCCCATTTTGCATAAGTTTAGATTTCAGAAAGGCATTAAAAACATACTTTGTAAATGAGATGCACAAATCCATCTTGCTGAAGCAGTTCCCTATTTAAAATATTTCCAAGATTGTATCTTGCATCCAGGTAGAGTTAAACAGAACAACCAGTGCTGGAGACTGCCACACCTGAGTTTCTAGTCACCCATTCCCCTCCCAGAAAAGCCAAAGCAAAAAATGCTAAATTATGTTTTCAGTGTAATTACGAACCCTGGGATACAGAAAATTTATCTCAAACCTATTTGTTCCACCTTTGCCAGTCTGTCTCACTTTTCCCCTCCAACCCCTTTCTGTGCTGCAGCTCTGAGAGGATCAAGCCAAAGCCTGTCTGGAGACATCAAAAAAGCCACCCCATCTCTCTCAGGCAAAGGACAATGTTAGAAAAATGTTAATGTTTGTTCGCTTCTCCCTGCTTTCTTGGTTTTTCTGGAGAGAAAGCACAGCTGGGGACTTCTCCGTGTCTTGCCTGGGTTCACCTCCAGTGACCATACCCAGACAGAAGAGGAAGGGTGAAACATCACTATTTCAAATATAATCGAGCCATCAGGTGCTCCAGAGTCAGTGGAGAGCACAACTCAGGAGAATTCCCAGTTTTCCTGGGGAGCAGAGGATTTTCAGCTTCTCTGCTGGGCAGTTTCAGATCAAGATGTTCCTTCATAGGAGAAGAAGCCATGGACAAAACAGAGCCCTGTAGCAGCACCCAGGTGCTCTGTGAAACAAATCCAGGTCAATTTGGGGGATTTTAAAGACTTGTTTAATTCTAAGAAATAAAGTACATGAATTTTTCCACTCATTAAAAAAAAAAACCCAAACCCACAAACCAATGCTTTGCAATCTTTGTTTCAAAATGAGTATTAGATTAATCACAGCAGAACATTTAGGAACACCTTTTAAAGCACTGACACCTGAAACACTTGAAGCAAAATCGAGCTATCCAAGACCAAGGTTCTGTCTTTGCTGTCCAAATAAAGCTCCATAAAATAAAATAAAATAAAATAAAATAAAATAAAACAAAATAAAATAAAATAAAATAAAATAATAAAGCTCTAAATCTCTGGAGTCCTCCCTCAGCACAAGGATGTGGAGATGCTGGAGCATTGCAAAGAGGTCAAGCCATGCAATCAGGGTTTGACTCTCCTCAAAAGCCACAAACCCTGGTTTGAATACTGAGACAGCCCAGACAAGCTACAAAATATTCCCCAGCTCTCTGCTGACCAAATTGGTCCTAAGCTACTAAATAGAATTGGCAAGAAAACATCCTCTCAAATTGGTTCTCTATGAATCAGTCTGATGATTTCCCCAAAACTCTGTGACAAAGTGCTCTGTCCACAGAGCCTGGAGGGAAGCAGACACCAGCCTGGCTGATTCATGGCTCGAGTCAGGGAACATTTCGTGTAGCTTAGTTTCCAGATGGGCATTTCTACTCATTAATTAACAAGATGAAGCCATAATTCATTGATGGAAACTTGAACACTTTGGTTTTTATCTTAATCTGTTCCAAAGAGTTGTTTAAGTTATTCAGAAAATATAGCCAGGACAGGTTTGGAAGTAGCTGAGTTTGCAGGTTTTAAAGAAGTTGAAAATAGCAAAACAAAAGCAAAATATTTATAAGTTCAGTCCAGAATAAACCAGAAACATGACAGATAAAAACCCCCAGAAAAGATAAAGCAGCAAAATGAAAAATTTCACAGAACCAGAGAATTGTCAAGATTGGAAAAGGCCTCTGAAATCATTAAGTCCATCCAGGGCAAAACCAAACCAGATGAAGACAGGACAATACAACTTTTCCACTTAAAAAAGACAAGAAATGAAGAGAAATGGAAGGCTGAAACATT